>VMDR010001210.1:0-140341 GCA_007922815.1 Macrotus californicus
TACTGAATCAATTCACCAATATCCGCAAGAGTTGTATGTTCTCAAATACTCCACAAGACGCCAGGGGGCCCTGAGGAATATCTAGCTGCCAGCATCTGTACTAGATAAGGACAGAGGTGGCTGCTGACTGGTAAAACAGCCAAGAGTCGGATGGGGGACCTGGCCCTGCCCGTGGACCTATGAACTGTGGCTTGAAGCCCAGCCCAAGGGTCTTAGGAGAGCTCTCTCTGACACAAAGGCTGCGCCACTCAGTGTCACCCCCAGTGTGTGGGCATCTGTGTCATCACTCTGTGAATCCCTGAAGCTTCACTTTTGTCTTGTAACTATTTTGTGCTACGTGCGTGAGCAGTGGTTCACAGATGGGGTTCTGGAGGCAGAAAGACCAGGGTTCAAGTTCTGACTCTTCCGCTCATTAACTGGATGACCTTGGGCAAGTTACTTAACCCCTCTACGCCACTACTTTATAATCTATGAAGTTGGGGGCAATAGCGATAGCTGTGCCCATGAGGTTGTTTGGACGAGGGAATGAAATAATCCACGGGAAACATCTGGAGCAGTGCCCGGCATGTAGTGAGTGGTCAACGCATAGAAGCTGCCCTTCTTCTTGGTAAATCCTCATTCTGCATCAGCCGTGTCTTAAGACAGACCTTGTGGTAGAGTGTATTGATGTGACATATATACCAAGGTGCATAAAGGCCACTGAATAGCTACCGTGTGTCTCAGGTGTGATACACAGAGGTGGGGACGGGGAAGAAGGAATCTATCCCTTACTGAACACTTAACTGAATAGCAGGTGCTTTAATAGTAAACGGTCAATGACAGGTGGCTTTCATATCACTGGTAGCATGTCCCTTGTGTTACTGTCAAAGGCAGAATCCTGGGCAAATAAATAGGAGGTCTGGCTCAGGTGAGAAATTCTTAATGCTTTCCACAGAGAAAGATAAAAATGAAAATTATTTTATTTTATTAAAAATAAATTTATTATCCATTTATTGAAAGCCTGCTATGTGGAAGCACTAAGTCCAAAATTTGATTTGTATTGTAATTGAATTATATTTCACAATAACCCAAGAAGGCAGATGCCATTATTATTTCCATTTTCAAGATGGGAAAATTAAAGGCCGTCTACATAGTCACTGGAAAGAGGAACACATCAGCTCCAGAATCAATTCCAAGGGGGATTTCCTCCAGGAGGCCTGTGCGGCCCCTCTCTTTAGCCTCCAAATCCTGTACTGTAATGAGAATGTATTGCTGAATTAGTCCCCTGTTACCTGAGCTCTCTCCATCTCAACGCAACTGTCCTGGGCCAAAATGAGCATTCCTCAGGACCCCAGGGTTATTGTCGCTTGTGGAATTAGAAGGCAGTTTTCCCTGGCTCATGCCGTAGTCGAGGCGATGCTCAAGCACCCAGAAACTCCCTGGAAATGGAGATGGCACGTTGCTGTTGATGACTGGGGAAGGTCAGGCCTTAGGGAAGTGAGTGGCTGTGAGCCACTCTGACTGCTCAGCACTGTCTTCCCCAGGAGCCTTTGCAAGTCAGGGCAGTTGACATGGGCCAACCAAGGCCCCAAGAGGCTAATAAGTCAGCCAGAAATGGCCAGGTGGGCAGTGACGTGGAGGAGAATCCATGTCAGGACCATCTAAGTAATGCCCAGCATACCTTAATTCTGTTTATCACTCAGGTGAATGGGCATTCTCTTGAAGGCAGGTGGGACAAACTTCAGCCTTTCCCTAAGTGCCGGTGTGCTGAGCAGTTGTTGCAAAGACTCCGCCGTCGTGCGTGTTTGTGCGTGTTCAGGCCTTCCTGGGCAGGGTGGGTGCAAGGGTAGCAGCTAATGTGCCCCCCACACCCCTCACTGCTCCTGGCCCCACGCCCCTGTCCTCCCACAAACAGCAACTTCCATTTATTGAGCCTCACTTACTGCATGCCGGGCTGTGTGAAAGCCCTCTGGCCTGCTTGCTGATTTATTTAGACTCTCAGCTACCTGTTGTATGTAAGTGAGTACTATGGTCCTTGGTTTTTGGAAGACAAGACAGAGACACAGAGAGGCAAAGTAATTTGTCCCAGGAAGTGGCAGGGCCAGAATTCAAACCAAAGTCTTTGGATTCTAAATTCCAAACTTTTTACTCAGTAGGTCTTATCCACAGAGTCCCCCACCTCTGGAGTGTCACAGACCATTGGGAGGTGGGCCTCAAGCCCCTTGGTGCTAGATGAAACACTACATCTCTGCTCCTTGTGTGTGGCTGTTCTGGCCTCCCTCTCCTCCACGCCCTGCATGACTGGTCATACTCATGTGCATACACATGCAACACACACACTCAAAATAAGTGTATTAATTAAACTCTGGCTCTTTCTTTTGCACTGTTCGAGAGGTTGGAGGTGCTTTAGGGGCGGTGGAGGTCAAGATTTTCTGCAGCGACCTGAGATATTGGTTCAGCCATTTCCTGTGCTCTTCCGATGACAGGGAGGTCACTGCTGGCTCTAGTATCACAAAGCCCTGGCTGTTAGAAAGCATCTGCTCCTAGGGAATCACAACAATCCCAGAGGGGCAGCTCAGCCAACTGGTGTTTCTCTGCCTTAGACAAGGGACCCCTTAGCTCTTGACCACGAGTAGCCTTTGCCTGGACTCTGAGGTCTGTTCTCCTACACCATGAGCTGTGATTGCTCCCTGTTTCCAGGGTGGACTCCTTTTGGGGAAGTTCCCACTTCTGGTCTTCTTTGTTCCCCAGAAGGAGATGCCACTAGGCTTTGTCCACCCTGACCCCAACCCCTCCCTCCTGAGTCTGCCTGCTCCTGAGCTGTCATCCCTCCAGCCCACATCCTTTCCATCCTCACAGCTGCCAGCTGCTGGGATCAGACAGGGAAGGGGCTGATGGATGGTCCAGCAGGTGCATGGGAAACCTCCCAGTGTTGAGTCTCTGGCATCTGGCACAGGGTTGGCTTTCATCTGCCTGCTTCCTGCCCACACTCCTGCCCCAGCCAGCACCTGTCCATACAGGGCCGAGGGAGGACTTCCATATGGGCTGATATGACTGATGTGTGCCCAAGGCCAGGAGAAATCCCTGTTTCTTGGGATGCCTTCAGTCCTTCCTGTGCACTAGAGGCTCAGGCTTTGGACTCAGTTAGATTCCCCACCTTGGCCCTGACCCAGAACTTATCACAAGTATCTCCTATGGATGCCCCTCTAGAGATCAGCAAGGTGCACCAGGCACAGAACAGGCCTGGGTGTTTGGAGGTCCAGGCTCCTTGATTTGCTAGAAACTTGCCGTGTGACCTGAGGCAAGTCACTTCCCCTTCTGGGTGCTGATCCTTCCATCTTCAAGAGACAAGTGTGGGTTTCTGGATATGTCTTGAGACAGGTGATATCCAAGGTTCTTTCCATCTGGGACTTTTCATCCCCAGAACTCTCTAACTTGAGGCTTCCCGTGGGTTTCAAGTCCAAACGGGAGGTGAGAGAGTGGAGAAGATGAAAGGAAGGGTCACTTTATCAATCTCTGTCCTCCCTTCTGGCCTGGGACCAGACTACCAGGAAGGTACCAGCAAACAGGGCTTGTTCTGAGAGACACTGAAAGGCCCATCCATCCCCACATGTCTTCTCTGCCCCTATTAATCCAACAACTGCAGTCACTCCTTTGGGGACAGGTGGTCTCTAGAAGTCACCTGTGAATATTTAAATTTGGCACCTGGGTAGTGAATTGAACAAATAGTCTCACCCATTAACTCCTATTAACTTGAATTTGCTTTCATGAGGCAAATCCTTGAAGGAACACCCAGGTAGAATTTATTAAAGGTGAGAGGGTGGGACGGGAGGGAGGGAGGGAGAGAGGGGGAGTGAGGGCATGAGCGTGAGCAGGATGTTGGGGATGGCCCCATCGATTAGGGCCCAGAGTGCCCCAGGGTGAGAGGCTGTGGTATGAGAGACACCCGGGCACACACACAGTCTCCTTCCCAACAGTGCTGGTGACAGGCTGTGTGGTGTGGCATTGTGCAGGGCAGGCCTGAGCCAGGCTGCAGGGCTGGGGAAAGGAGGCTGGGCAGAAGTGATTGCATGAGCCCCTCCACCACGTGCCCTCACCCTGACCGAGCTGGGGGGTTTGGCACTGCCTTTACAACTTACCTCTCTGAGTGGTGAGCTTTGCAACCCATTAGGAGTGGAGCATAGTAGCCCTGCCTAGGAGGCACAAAATGCCCTTCCTCTGGTGTTTGCTCAATGTAGCCCTGGGGGTGCAAAGCCAACCAGGCAAAAGTGGGTGGAATCAGAGTAGCTTCATGTGGAGTCAGGGTTGCTGCCCAGGATCAGGGAGGGTTTAAGTACATCCACTTATAATATCCCCCTGGGACCCTGGGACCCTGGGACCCTGGGACCCTGGGACCCTGGGACCAGAATCCACTGGCTTAACCACCCCACCACCCTCTCAGTCCTCAGGCCTTTAGTCTTTCTGGCCCTTCCGTCTCAGTCGCCCTCCCCACTTTTATCCTATAAGACTCGGCTCAGGCTCCTCTCTCTGAAGCCTGCGATGAGTGAGTGAATGAAGGAGTAAATGTGCACAGTCCCTTGGACCTGGAGCCATGCTCAGGCTATCCATTACTTTCTAGAACCTTGAGTCAGTGCCATGTAGCCCCAGAGAGCTCCTGGAGGCCCCACAGGGTACCCAGGGAAACTTGCAACCAATTGGGTAATTACCTCCTGGACTGGAGGATGGTCAGGATTGGGGTGGATCCACCCTATCCAGGGGGCTCTGGGCTTAAAGACCAAAAGGTAGGGCTCAGATGTGCTGCCTGGGCGAGTGGCTTTCCCTTTCTGGGCCTCTTTTCTCTGGAAAATGCCTAGAGGAAGCAGGGGAAACATCATGTGGTGCCACCAGGTGACCTCAGACATGGCACAGCCCCTCTCCCTGCCTCAGTTTCTCCCTGCGTAAAATAGAGGGTTGGGTTAGCACAATGACTTTGGCCAATCACAACTTCAAGGTTTTAGGGACCTCTGCCCTCCTCCCCCTTAGTGATTTTGCTTCCTGTATCCATTTGTTGAAAAGATACAGAAGACCAAAAAAGCTACTCAAAATGCAGTGATTCTGTAACCAACTTTCCTAGTCACAATACTACTTTCATGCATTTGAGAATTTATCATCCCTTTTACAGACTCATTCTGCAGCCGCTGCTGGCAGGGAGTGGCTATGGAGAGAGGGTGTTCTTACTGAGAGCAGCTAAGGCCGGCCATTCTAGATCCTGCAGAGAGACAGGTGGCAAAGGGAAGGACAGGGTGGGGATGCTGGAGTCAGATGGTTCATATCCTGGGGCTGCTCCCTCCCAGCTGTGTGCCGCTTCCTCACCTCTGAAGTGGGGATCATAGCACTTCCCCCAGTGTTGTTAGAAGAATTAAGTCAGGGAGCATATGGAGCCTACTCAGCAGCTGGTTGGTGCTCAGTAGTAACGCCTAATAACTCTAATAAACAAACGTTCACCATTGCATTGTTATTGACATATCAGTGTACCGATAGCTGCCATTTATTGAGTGTTTTCCACGTTCAAGGCCTGGGGCCGAACCCTTGGTGCTACGTTTCAGCTCCCAACCTACAAAACTTGCAGTCCGGAAGGCGGTCCTGACTGTCCTCATCTCTGTGGGGTCGAGCAGACAGTTGTCTCCCCTGGGGTGTTTTGGGTCACTTGGATAGGATACCCTTTTAGAGCACATTCTGGGGTGTCTTCTCTCAGGCGTCTACAGTTGATTCTGTCCTGGGCCCAGAGTCCAGCATTTCTTCTCCTCTGCTTTTCCTTGGGCAGGGCGGGTGGTGTCCAGAAGCCTCCCCTCCCCTGACAGGAGAGGTGGTGGGACTGTCTCAGCTGAGGAAGGGTTCCTGGGACTGAAGATCCAAGGCCCCCAACCCTGCCGCAGGGACTTCGCCTTCGCTGAAGCCTCACCTGCAAATCAGCCGTGGTGTCTTAAGCCCTTTAGGGATGGGAGGGGGAGGAGGAAGGTGTTCCGTAGTCTGAAAATTGTGGCACCTTTCTACCTCTGTTGCCACTTCTAATAATAGGTTTCTTTGAAAAGAAAGGAACACTTTGCATTATAACATGGAAAAGGCAGAGTCTGGCTCCAAACAGAGTTGTGCTTAATTCTAGCTCTGCCATCCACAAGCTGATTTGAGCAACTTCTATCAATCACTTTCCTATATTTTGGTTCTTCATCCATGAAATGGGGGTCATAATCCCTGCATCCCAGAAGCCTGGATGTCGAGTTAAAATGAGATGCACGAAACAGGTGCTCAGTACATGATAGAGAAGCACCAGGGCTTGATTCTCAGCTCTGCCTGTGAGATCAGAGATGACATGGAACTATCTCGCACTGTGTTGGGATATACTAGTTCCTGGATAGGTGTTACTATTGCTAGTATAACGTTTCTTAGGAAGATAGCCCCCGCCCCTTCATGCCTGACTTCCCACAATTTTCCCACTACTTCTTGAGAGGGAAATGGCCATGGGAGCCATGGGGAGGCTGGTATATACATTTTTCTTTCTTCCACATTTCCAGCACTCCAATATTTAGCTGGACACATGTTCCCACCCTGCTAAACACTATATTTTCCAGTTTCCCTTGTAGCTAAATGTGGACATGTTACTAAGTTTACTAAGTTATATACCAGCAGATGCTTGCAGAGGGGGGCCACACCCTTCTTTGCCACTTCCTCCATCTGGCTGCTGGGAATTTGGATGTGATGGCTGTAGCTTTTGCAGCCATATTGGACTATGAGGATAAGACCACACCTTAGGGAATACATAAGGTAAGCTGGAAGAAGCCTGACCCCCTCATGTGTCACCATTTAAGGTCTGCCTACCTTCAGCCTTCTTTATTTAAAAATAAACCTTTGTCTCATTTAGACCACTGTTATTTTGACTTTCCGTGTTATACTTAACAAAACCTCATCCTAATGGATATAGAAAGGCTGTCCTTTCCAAAAAATTAAACCCCTCATCTTCCAGGAATTTATCCAAAAGAGATCATTAGACAATGCTTAAAGCCATGTGAACAGAGATATTGACTATGATTTTTAGTCAATATCTAAATAATTTAGACAATTATTTAAATATTTTTTCAAATAATTATGCAAATAATGTATTAAATAATAATTTAATAATTGCATGTGCTGTGTGTTTTACAAAAAAGAAAGGCTATAACCTACATTTCCACAAACAGAGGAGAGGTTTGGTATAACACGGTACATAGTAGAACAGCGAGTCTGAGGATAGAGGGACCTGGGTCTGTCTCTCCCTTTGGCCTGTTGCCAGTTCTGTGACTGGGGCCACTTCTACTTCACCTCTCTGAACTGTGGTTTCTTTATGTCTAAAGCAGGCAGATAAGAGTAGCACAGGGCTGCAGTGCTGTTGTAAGAATAAAATCACATAAGGTGTGTAAAGCACTTGGCACAGTGCCTAGCTCCGTGTACTCACTGAGTGAAAGCTAACTACCCTCCTTTCCTCCCCCCGCCCTCCCCCCTCCTCTGTCCCATCCTCTCCCGCACTCACCCCCGCCCCCATTCTCCTTCTCCAATGGGACACTATCCTGGAATTAAAGGTATCTTCACCACCATCACTACTACTAACACAATAAAGACGATCACAGGGTATTTTAGCAGCAATGGAAAAGCACAGTGCACACATATTTGCACAGCACGAGCCCACGAGTGTGTGTGTGTCGTGTGTGTGTCTCCATAGAAAAGGCAGGAGGGAAACACACCTTCGGTGCTTATCTCTAAGACGTGGATGTTGTGATTTTACTTTCTTCTTTAAACCTCTCTGTAATATCTACATTATGGCAATGGACATGAAATACTGTCATAATTTATAATTAGACACAGCTCGTTATTTCCCTATTATAAAAAATCGAGGCACCCCTGAGCTCTCCCAAGCCTTGGAAGAGCTGATTCCGTAGGAAGCCTGAGAACAGAAAAGCCCAGCTGGCTGACTCAGCCCTCTCGGGCCAGATGGAGCCTGCAGGGTGAGGCAGGTGGCAGGGGGTTCGGAGAGACAGGTCTCCATTTAGAGCTACCTGGGAAAACTGCTACATTGGCCATCATCCCTCCTGAGACTTCCCTTCTAGCATCTGCTCTGACCTGGAGGAAGGGCTCTTGGACTTAAGGAATGCGGGCCAGAGAGAGACAGTGGAGTTCAATTCTCTATTCTCTGTGAGGAAAAAAAAATTATTTTGCTTTCAAAGAAAGGGGTGGGGGCTAGGAAAGAAAGCAAGACACGGACCCAGTAACTGCATATACTCAGGGCATGTGCTGTGTGTTTTGCAAATCCTCTTAGCAGGGAATTGTTTTATCTCCCCTCTGGCTGGATCTGCAGCTGCGGTGCTGACAGACACTGGCCTGGCCCCTGCAGACCAGGCTGAGCTCTGCAAAGCAGTGGCCTCTGGGACACAGGCCCCTGGCAGATGAGCAGCTGTGTTGCGTAAGTCCTGGCTTTGAGGGTCCTGGCGAAGGGGCAGTCCTCTGTGGTACAGAACACAGGCAGGTGATGAAACAGGGGCCTGGTTAAGTTACTGTGGGCAGGAGCACCCATCAGCTGGGGGCTTCCTCTTACAGACAGTTATTCATTTAATTGTCCCGGGACTCAGCCAGGGACCACTTGGGTTCTCTATTGTCTTGGCTCATAAGTGACAACAATTTGGGTCATGGATTCTTATTCTTCCTTGGTCCAGCATTTCCCCACTTAACTACCACCTATTAGTACTTACTGTACACTCAGTAAACGTATGCTCTTTGTTAAGCAGTGCCCATGTCCTCTAACCCTCACACCTCCCTGTAAAGTTGTCCTGTTTTACGGACGAAGAAAGTAAGGCTCAGAGTTAATGCCACACAGGTCATCAGTAGCTGAGCCAGGGTTTGAACCTGCAGTGACTGATTGCAAAGCTCAGGCTCTGAAGGCAGAAGGGCTCAACCCAGGTCACATATCAGGGTCACCATGGAGCTGGTTAATTGCACAGTTACCGGGACCTCATTCCAAGCTTCCTGAATCACAGTAAAATGCTTCGGAGGTATTCCGATGTGAGACCTGGTTGAAAACCACTTGATGCCCCGAATCCTGGCTTGGCGCACCCTGTCCTATAAGAGCAGGGATGCTGGGCTGAGCATACGAGCCCATGGTGGGGGGCGTGTTGTGGGGGACGTGGCTCAGCGGGTCTTCAGGGCCCTGCCATCCTCTTTCCAGTTCTCTCCCCTCCCCCGACTCTGGTTCGCCTCCTACAGACCCTAGCTGACCCCCAGGCTGTTGTGGTACTAGGGATCCCGACCAGGACTACTGCACCCTGTTCTTCCCTCTGCCCGTGCTGAGCTTCATCTCTGTCCCTCCCCGGAGAGTCATGGGAACAGACCAAGGGTCGCCTGACAGGGAACTGTGCCGACTTGGGAAGGGTAGGCCTGCTAGGGCCCAGGTCTCCAGAGGACTCCCCGCAAACTCTGTAGTTAGACAGTTGGGGGGGGACCACTTGTCAGTCCCTGGGGTCACAACATGAATTCAGCTGTCTGCTCAGCCTGTGACAGCCGAGTTCCCTTGGGAAAGCTGTTCTCTGTGTGTTTGTTCTCCCTTTATCTCACTTGGGCTGTTCCCTTCATTCATCAAGCAAGCACCAGGCACTCGGTTAGGACCTGAGTGGCCTGCAGTGAGGCAGCATCCAGATGCACAGACGCAAACGGGAAGGGCAGGCTATGAGCAGGCCACTGCAGTGTGCTGTGCTTCCTGCTGTGAGAGCACAGAGGGAGCCCCCAGTGGCAACTGGCAAAGGGGAAGCTGCCTGGAGGAGGTGACCCTGGCTGGTGACACAGAGATTGTTAAGTATGTTGAGTAACACCACCAGGTTGCAGAACATACAAGAATACATAAACGTGAACAGGCTGTCATTCATTTATTCATTCAGCAAGCATTTCCTGAGGAAGGAGCTGTGTCCCAGGAGCAGCTGTATCTCTGTCCTCATAGAGCTTAAATGCATGGAGGGTGGGAGGCAGATGATAACCAAATACATATATTTGTGTGTGTGTGTGTGTGTGTGTGTGTGTGTAGTGTGTGTGTGTGTGTGGTGGTATGAGACATACAGAAAAAATAAACCCAGGAAAGAGAAGACTTAGTGCTGGTGGAGGGGAAGTGGCAGATGTTGCTCTCAAGGCTTCTCTGATAAGGTGATGCTTAAGCCGAGGTGAGGGAGGGCCAGCAAGACAGAGGGGAGGAGAGAGAAGCAAAGGGAGAGTGGGGAGAGAGAGTGGAGAGTGGAGAGGGCAGGGCTACTGTTGGATTTAGAGGTTGCATTGTCCCGGCCCTCATCTGGCACAGCGGCTGCAGCTGTGGCCCAAAGCTGCAGCGGGCCTTTGAGGAAGAGAAAAGCTGAAAAGAGGGAATTTCTCCACACATTAGGGGCAGAGAGAGACTGGGGCTACGGCATTGGGTGAGAGTTAACGTGATTTTTTTCCAAATGAAATATTAACACATTCTCAGGATTTTTATGATTTTAATAAAAAGCCTTCACAAGGTTGAAAAAATCTCATTTAGATATGTGATTAGTTACCTGTTGCTGTGTAATAAATTGCAGCAAAAGTTAGTGGCTTAAAACTATAAACGTTTATTGTTTCAGTTTCGAGGGTCAGGAATCCGGGAGCTGCTGGGCTGTGGCTCTGGCTCGAGGTCTCTCAGGAGGCTACAGCCAAGAGGTCAAGGCCGCGTTCATGAGAAGGCCTGGCCGGAGCTGGCGGATCCACTTGTAACATGATGCACTCACACGCCTGGCGTGTCCCTGCTGGTGGCTGGAGGAGGCCGCGGTTCCTAGTCAGGCGGACCTCTGCACAGGGCTCCTTAAGTGTTCTGACAGTGTGGCTGTGGACCCCCCAGCGCAAACGACTCAAGAAAGAGCCAGGCAGAAGCCCCAATGTACTTTATGATTCAGCCTCCGAAGCCACACAAGGTCAGATCTGCTGCATCCTATATTTTATACAGCCCAGCCCTGTTGAGTGTGGGAAGAGGCAAGGGTCACTGGGTGCATTCTTGGAAACTGCCTCCCACAATAGACAACAAATGAAAAACCTATCTTAAAAATGAAATGAAATGTGCATTATTTCAAAAAGAATTGGTGATCACTGAAGGCTAGCTGAACTCCCAATGACAAAGGAGGAGGCCTGGGCTTGGCGCTCGTCTAGACCTGGGGTTAACTCAGAATTTCACAGGCTGGGTTTGGGCCTGTTACTTAATCTTCCTGTGCCGGAGATCCCTTACCTGTCAAGGGGAGAGCAATGGCAGCCACCTTCATTGCTGCTCCTAGGGCTGACGGGGACCACACCCGTCCCAGCTGGTACCCACTCTGAAGTGCAGAAGTTTAGGGGTTGGATCCTGGTATTATCAGGCATTGGCTATTAGGCCTTGAGAAAGTTCCTTCACTTCTCTGTGCCTCTTTCTGCTTCTTTACAATGACAACAATAATAGTTTCTGCCTCAGGAGATTGTTGTGAGGAGTGAATGAGTTAGTTTTTGCAAAGTGTTTCGCACTGTCTGGCACATTCCAAGTGCTGTGTGAGCATTTGTGAAATAAAACATAGTTTTGGCTTCTGCCCCATGACAGGGATTGAAGGCACCAGAATGTATTGGGAAAAATGGTTCATTCTTCTGGTGGGTGAGCATCTTTAAATTGTGGTCTGGAGTGGTCTAATGTGTTTGTTATTCCTTGGCTTTTCACAGCCTCCAATTACCCAGGCTCCCTTCTCATTTTAAAATGTTGGCCCTGGCTGATGTGGCTCAGTGAATTGAGCACCAGCCTGCAAACCAAAGTGTCGCCAGTTCGATTCCCAGTCAGGGCACATGCCTGGGTTGCAGGCCAGGTCCCCAGTAGGGGGCATGTGAGAGGCAACCACATATTAATGTTTCTCGCTCTCCTTTCCTCCCTCCCTTCTCCTCAATCTAAAAATAAGTAAATAAAATCTTTAAAAAATTAAAAAAAAATTTGTCCTTTTTCATGATTGGACAAACAGAGGCAGTGCCTAGCCCCAGGGTCTGCGTGGCTCTGAGCATCCAGGAGTCATTAATCATGAGATGGGAGTGAATGAATTTTGCTTGCCGAAAGGTGCGCCTGCCACCTGAACTTGTGACCTGAAAGCCACAGAGAGAAAACGCAATTCCCGTTTGGGATGTCTCCGTTAGCTCAGCTCTTGCTCCCAAACATCTCTTGGCATGAAGCCCTCCACGAGGCCCCAGAGCTCAAGCGCCATGTGGAATGGGGAGTGCTGGGTTTGGAGCAGCAAGCAACAAGGAGGAGGAGTTGGGAGCTGCAGACTCTAACCACGGTCTCTGTGTCCATTGCTTGCTTATTCTGAGCCGGGCACTGTCAGGGCTCCTGGAGTGCTCACAGCCACTTTATCATCATCATTACTTCACAGATAAGGAAACTTAGGCCCCAGGAATTAAGGAGCTTGCCTAAGAACATGCCCTTGTGAAGCGACGGAGGCAGGATTCAAACACGGGCACTCTGTACGCTGCCCCGATGGCTCCAGGCTTTCTGGGTCATCCCCACTTACCACGCGGCTCCTTGGGAAAGAAGACAACAGACTTTGATGGCTCCCTGGTTCTTTTCACCCACGGCCCACTGGTGGCCGTGGTCAAAGCATTGTACCTCTCCCTGCCTCATTGTCCTCATCTACAAAACCAGGTTGCTCACAGGCCTCCCAGCTCTCCGTGGGGAGAGCACATGCTTTAGGAAAGAGGCAGACTTGGGCATGAACCCTGGCTTCTTTGGCTAGGTCCCCTAAGTAACCTCTGTGAGCCTCAGTGTCCTTTGGTTCGTGAAAAGGGATGATTAAGCCAACTCTGTAGGTGTGCAATCAGATCTAAATGAGAAAATGTTTGCAGTGCTGACACCGAAGGTGCCCAATAAATGTTTTCTCCCTGTTCCCACTCAACTCCATAAATACCAGGGAACTTAATTTTTTAAAAAATCACAAGTCCACTTATTTATTCCACAAACACTTACTCCTACCTGCTCCTCTCCATGTTACCCAGTTACATTCATTCATCTGCCCATCTGCCTGTCTGTCTTTCCTCCGATCCATCTGTCCACTCATCTGCACACTCACTCACTCACGTATTGATGGAGCCGCCACCATCTGCTGTGCTCCGAAGATGGGAAGCTAAGGGCCTTGCTCTCAAGTGCTCGCAGTCTGGGTTCTGTGTGGGCTGTTGACCGTCACGTCACAATCGGATGTGCAAAGCTTTGCTCAGCCAGGGTTAGCTCACTAGGTTGACAGCTCTGTTATTAAAGGAGCTTTCCCCAAGGGTTTTCCTCAGTAGCAAGACGCTATGCTTAAGCCATTTGTTTAGCCCCTCATCATGTTCAGATCTGTTTTGTTGAAAGAAATCCACAGTCAACATCTATCTATAGCTCATTCATTTTATGTGAGCCATCCAGCCCAGCCAACCTGCCCAGACCACCCCTGGGTAGTTATATGTCTTAGAGGGCAGAGCCAGCACCCAAGGCACGCCCAGCTGCCTTTGCCACCTGGGTTGGGTGAGTTTCTCCAGGAGTGCTAACCTCATCTAATTGGCCTAAATGGTGAACAATTAATGACATGGAACCTCTTTGAAGGCACTATAAATAAAAGGCCGGGAACCTAAGAATGAAGTGAACCAGAGGTTACAGTAATGATGATGAATTGTTTCTCCTAGAGGGTTTTGTTGTTGCTGTTTTTTTTTTTTTAAGGAGCTGATTAGCATCTTTCTACCATGATAAGCCCACACAAGGAGAGGGGGGAGGAGGGCAGGGATTCTGGTGAAGTCTGATAGATGCTGGGAGGGAGAGGTGTCGAGGGTCATTTCTAAGGAGATGTGAACAGTGCCTGGCATTGTAGACACTTCGATATCTATTGAGTCAATGGAAGAATACTCTCCAGAGTGGAGGAGAATGAATCTGGGTTTTTTTTTTTTGGAGCGAGATGTAGCTTGGTATCTTGAACTCGGGCACGTGAATAGTTTAATCTTGCTCAGCCTTGGTTTCCCTGTTTGTCAAACAGGGATGAACATAGTGCCTGCCTTTCAGGGCTATTGTGTGGAGTGAATGAGATAACAATGTTCACAGCTGGATTCCCAGTGACTAGCCTGGCACTTTGTAGGAGCACATCAAATGCTGTTCCTTTGCCTCCTAGGACTCCTTTTAGACCTTCTCTTAGAAAGCAAGTCCCCTGCATAGGGTGTGCTTATCTCTGTGTCTCTTAGGTGAGTTTCTGGCTTATAGTAGGTGCTTAATAAATCTCAAATAAGGATGTCCCAGTTTTCTTTGCCCTTTTCTCTGTGATAGAATAACTATAACAATGCTCCCAGTTTCTCTCTCTCTCCCCCTCTGTCTCTTTCTCTCATCCTCTCTCTCTCTCTCTCACACACACACACACACACACACACACACACACACACGAGTATCCATGCTCCTTGTCATAAATCGATGCATTTCCTTTCACTAGAGAACCACTTATTTGGTTCTAAGACTAGTCATGTGACATGTTTTGGCCAGTAGGTTATTGCTCCTATTCCGTTATCAATAGAAGAGGCTCAGGCTTGCCCAGAGGAAGGTGAGAGGCCTGTAAGGAAGAATCAAGTCCCTCAGCAGCCACCTGACCATCAGTCATGACAGTGAGCTGAGCCATAGCCAGTGCCACCCAGACGTGCCCAGCCCAAATCACAGTCCCACAGACTCATGAAATACATGTGCATTGTTTCCAGCAATAGACTTTTGGGGTGCTTGGTTATATAGTATTATGTATTATTGTGGCGATAAATAGCTGATGTATCTCTTCTTGATTAATATTTGGGATGGATCTTAAAAAGTGGCCGGGAGAAATGATGAAGCACATTTTGTCCTTTAAAAAATTTTTTATCACCTCTGGGAAATATTTGGTCAGGAGGAAGCTGGCATTAATTGCTTAAATGATTTTAAGCATTATGAATTGGAAAGTCACAGCTGTCCCTGTTGGGCTCTCTGTCTTGCACAGAGAGTAGTCAGCTGGAATAATAATATTAATGATATTAAAATCTTAGCTCCACAGTGTGCTTTAAGACTTCCAGAACTTTCAGATGCTTTATCTAAATTACTGAGTCCTTCCAGAGCACTGTTTCTGAGGGTGAGGTGACTCGGGCAAGGTCAGGTAGCTACTGAATGGTGGAGAGAACTTTTGATACGAGGTGCATGCGTTCCCATTATCATGGTAACATATCACCACAAACTTGGAGGATTAAAGCAACCCAAATTTATCATTTTACAGTCCTGTAGGCTAGAAGTCTGACAGGGTTTCAAAATCAGGGAGACAAGAGGGCTGTGATTTTTTTTTCTGGAGGATCTAAGGGCAAATCTATTTCCTTGACTTTTCCGGCTTCTCGAGGCTTCCCATGTTCCTCGGTTCATGGCCCTTTCCTCGTTCTTCAAAGCCAGCAATGCTGCACCTCTCTGACCCCTCCCTTATGGCCATGTCTCTCTCTGACTACAGTCAGGAAAGTGCCTCCATTTCTAGGGATTCTCAGGGCTAGGCTGGGTTCACCTGGATAACCCAGAATCCTCTCTCCGGGTCCAAGGCCTTCACCTTAATCACTGTTGCAAAGTCCTTTTTGCCTG
This sequence comes from Macrotus californicus, assembly GCA_007922815.1. NCBI lineage: Eukaryota > Metazoa > Chordata > Mammalia > Chiroptera > Phyllostomidae > Macrotus > Macrotus californicus. Next base: position 15,626 of record VMDR010001210.1, read on the forward strand.
TAAAGTAACATACCGACAGGTTCTGGCCACTGTGATGCGGACATCTTTGCGGGGCCATATAAAGGCTTGCCTACATTTCCAGTACCTCATCTTATCAGGGTGGGCAAGACATTGGACAGCCCCCCTTTCTCCTTCTCTTCCTCCTCCCCCTTCACTTCTTCTGGACAATGGTGTGGTAGCTCTATTTCCACAACGCCACAGGTTGTAAAAATACCAGTGTTTGGCCAAGCAGAGAGAAATGATAAACACGGTTTCCCAAACAGATCTTGAGGCAGAGTTGCATTTGAGGACTTTGAGTCCAAGATATTTTATATTTCTATAAAATCACTTACTCTGAGCTGCAGACATGTTTCTGATTAAAATGATCCAAAGGGTGTGTTTCCTCAGCATATACTGCTTACTCATCTCTCTTGGTGTAAAGAGACCAGATTCTGTAGGAGAAATGGATTTATTTTATGTCAGGCTAGCAGCAGCAGAAATTACTTCATGCAAATGAGGCTTGGCAGTGTGACTTCATGAATAAGAAATGAACCAGCGCCTCCTCTCCCCACAGGCGATGCTGTGCGCTGGGAAATTAATTGTGGCATTCTTTGGGTGGGCCGGCTCCTCTGTCAGGGTTTCAGGCAGACACAAAGATGCTTCCCTTTACCCAATTGGATACAAACCATTTCACATTCTTTATAGCTTTGCGCCACATTGTAACTGAGCAACTGGAGGGTCTCAAGTTTCCTGGAAGCTTCTGGAGACTTTTTCAGGACCTGAGATCTGTCATGGAAGCCAATATGACGCTGAGCCACACATAGTGGCCATGAGTTCAGATCACCTTGGAGGTGACCTAAGATGCCCTGGCTTTCCCCACCACCCCCAGGGTTAGGGTTAGTGCCCTGGCTCTTCTGAATGACAGCATACTTCAGTGGTTCAGCACACAGTCTCAGGAGCTGAAATATCTGGGTTCAAATCCCTGCCCTGCTCCTCTCTAGCTGCAAGAACTTTGTCAAGTCACCAAATCATTCTGTGCCTCAGTTTCCCTATCTGTAGATTAGAAATGATAGTAGCGCTTACCACATAGCGTGGTTGTGAGGATTAAACAAGTAAATGGCATAAGGCACTTAGAGGAGAGCCAAATAACTCCACTGGCACCAGGCCCCGGAAGGCCCAGATATTGTTCCGTCAGCTACAGTTAAAGCGGATGGTGAGAACTCTCCACTGCTCTTTGTTTTTGGTGTTCATAGTTCCGCTGCGCAAGATCTCTCGGCCCCACCAGTCCTGCCAGCCGCCTCCCAGGTTGTCAGTTCCCACACCAGGCTGCAGAGTGTCTTATCCAAGTCTGGAAGCAGTCAGAGGAGCTAGAAACTCTGGGCCTGCGGCTGGGAGGCGCCTGCTCTCCCGGGACTTGTGAGTGGTCTGCCACAAACAGCAGACCCCCTGGGCCCAAGTCAGGCCAGCAGCAGCCTTTGAGAAGGGCCTTTTGGGAGGGTCCTAAGATTTGTGTCCCAAGTACTGTGTGATGTAGGGAAAATCACTGAACCTCTCTGAGCCTCACTGTCTGCAACTATGAAATGAGGCTGATAATGCCCTACCTGCCTTTCAGATCAGAAATAATAACGGTTCTGGTTGAGTGTAATGCCTGATGCCTGGCAGGCATTATTGCATCCAGAGAGCCATTTTTGGTAGGGTTATGAGGGACTCAGATCTGGTGGCATTGTCAGGGCTGTACTCCCTGGGGAAAGACCACTGACTTCTGACACAAACTCTGGATTGGCAGGTCTGAGAAGGAGGTAAAAAGAGGAGGAGAATGCCACCCAGGAAGGAAATGCACGAAGTGCCTGTTCATCACTCCCTCCTCACACAGGACCCCCTGCTTCATTTGTGGGGCTCACTTTGAAATGGGTGGGTGGGATCACTTGTTCAAAGATTATGAAGAATTTCAAGATGGTGTCAGCAGAGTACCAAGCGCCGGGCCCTTCGGAGTGCGGGTCCTGTGCCGCTGTGTGGGTCACACTCCCACAACACCAGCCCTGTCCCCACCGTGCACACTGCCAGTGAAGCGTGTGCTGCTGTGGGCCAGAGCTCGGCAGTGTTTCCTCTTCCCTCTCTCCCTGCCCGTGCTGGGCCTGACATGGTGCGGGAAGCAGCCAAGGAGGGGGAGGCGTTTTGAAGCTAATTGAAAATACCTCTACCTGAGCCCAGACAGTGTCATCGGCAAGGCAAGGTATAACTCAGCGATTAAGGGTGAATATAGAATGTATATTTATATATAAATTTTTTCTCCTGACACGATGCTAGGTACTTCCGTGAGTGTTGCCATGGTGATTGGCAGGGCCAGCTGTTGTTTCATTTCCCCCAAAGAATTGTATGGTAATGATGGCCCCTGGAGAGTTCTCCTGGGGCAAGGAATGATACTAAAAATCTGCAAATCAGTGAACAGGTAGTGTGTAGGACCTCATTCTCATTAGTGGTAATTAAGAGGATTTTACAGCACTTTGATGAGAAGTGGCTAATTTGGGGTGGAAATGTAGAGTGAACTGCTTTCGGAGACTGGGCTTGAATCAGCTGTCACTTAATAGCCATGCCAGTTAACTCTTTTGAGCCTCGATTTCCTCACTTAGACAGTGGGGATTATTGGAGCAAACTTGTGGGAGCATTCAAAGTCAAGTCCATGGAAGGTGTAGCTCAGTTTTCGAAACATTGGCGATGTGTACTGCGTGGTTGCCAGGATGATATTGATGAAATAATAATAACAGCAACAATAATGAAGCTGTTTATTGAGGGCTTTCACCTGCATGTCCTGATGTTTGCATGCATTGTCTCATTTAATCTTTATAACAACCCTATTGAGTAAGTAAATTGTTATCCTCGTTTTATACGTGAGGACACAGAGAGGTCAAGAGGCGTGCCTAAAGTCACACAGCTAGTAAATGACAGATGTCAGGATTCAGACCCCGGCAGTCTAACACCAGAGCCCAAGTTCTTAACCACTATGTGCAGTGCCCTCAGATAAAGATTAATGATCACATGAAGCCGGGATAAATTCTGAGAGATATACAGTCTTCCAGATTTCAAGAGGGCTCTGAAAAATTGGTTCTGGATGAAATGAGTATATTTCCTCCTGTGCAAAGGCGATGGTAGGGGCGATGGGGGGTGGGGGCAGAGGATGTTTTAATACGCATCTGTAGGTGGGGCTGCTCTGTGGACCAGCCTTGTTCAGCCCCAGGGGTCAAAGGTCTCTTCTTAGGACTGTGCGGCTGATTCCTCTGGAGTTGCAGCAGCTCCTTCCCTGGTCTGTCTGACGGGTTGGTCAGGATCAGGATCTGCTTCAAAGGACTGACCCTTGATTCTCCCTCCAGTGGTCCTTCCTCCCCAGAGCTTTGGGGTGGCTGAACTTTGTCCTCCCAAACTAAACAAAAAAACCCAAAAGGCTAGAGGCACAAAAGCAGCCCCTCATATTTCTCCTCGATCCTATTTGGTTTTCAAATATGACGGGTAACTTCTCTCCCCAGGGCCTTTGCACGTGTTGTTGCTCTCTCTTGCGGGGCTGCTCCCTTCCCAGCCCTCACTCCCGGTCCCCCTTATTGTTGTCAAATCCCTACTCATCCTTCTACGTGAGTGTAAATGTTCCTCAGGGAGCCCTGCCTTCAGGTCTGCAGGGGAGTCTTCAGGGCAGACTATCTCCTGACCCCAGGCTCTGTTAAGTTCCCCTGTAATGCATTCCTACAGCCACCTGTCTGCCTTCTATACCACTTATCAGAATTTTAATTGAATAACTAAGAGTATCATGATTTGTTTAAGAGCTATCTCTCTCAATATCTGTTTTATTCACTACCACACTCCCAAATGCTTATAACAATGGCTAACTCTGAATTTGTTGAATAAATGGATGAATAAATAAATCTTCCAAAGCCCCGCCCTCGTCTTCGCTGGAGGACCAGCTTGTGCCTTGCGAGGTGAGACCTTCCTGGCTCTACTGGACTCCTCAGTATTTGGTGGGTTGCTGGTGGTCCTGGAAAGAGTTCAGGAGAAAGCAAGCAAAGCAAACTCATCATGCAGCAGGACAGTGCGGGAAGGAAGGGAAGCAGGTAAAATCACTAAGCACTGACTGCATCTCCAGACCCTGAATGCTTCTCATTCAGTCCTTAGAAGCCTACAATGTAGGAGAAATGATTTGCATCTGATAAGTGAGGAAACAAAACCAAGAAAGGGCAGAGCATTACTTAAGGCAAGTTAGTTCTTGGTTTAGAGCCAGGGGGATCCAACCTTTTGGTGTCTCTGGGCCACATTGTAAGAAGTGTAGTCTTGGACCACACATTAAATACATTATGACACGTAATCACCAAAAAATCTCATAATGTTTTAAGTAAATTTATGATTTTGGGTTAGGCCACATTCACAGCCATCCTGGGCTGCACACAGCCCACGGGCCACAGGTTGGACACCCCTGGTTTAGACCCTGTGTGCTGAGACCCTTCCCAGTTGGTTCTTCTCCTCGGGCTGAGATTTGGTCCCCTGTGGTTTATCCCAATGTGTGCATGTGTGTGCAAGGGCACAGAATCACCAGGAACAGGAACACTGTCGTCAGCATGCGTGCCGAAGCTCCCAGCTCGCAGGGGAGCACCCAGCCTCGGATGATTACCGCCCAGATTTTGTTCAGTAGTGTCCGTGTCCTGTGCATCCCGGAAAGGCCGGAGTGTTTTCTTCTGTTTTCACACCATGTCATAGGAAGGATTACAAAGGGCTTAAATGCAGATGTATTTAAGAGTTGGCTAAATTGGGCTTGTATTCCCAGCACTGACATTTGGGATATTTTTTCAACCTGGGACCACAAGATACTTTTCCCAGCCTTTTCCTGCTGAGTCATGATAAATGATAATGCAATCAGCAGGAAAAAAAAGGCAGGGGGTGGAGATAATCAGTTGCTCCACCTTCTCTTTGCTGGTTCTTTTGGTTTCATCAGTTTGCCTCCTTAAACTGCAGGTTCAATGCCCCTAGAAGTCTCAGGAAGAAATGAAATTTGATCTGGGGGCTGGGCAGTTGAGGTCCTGATATTTGCTGGAATTGCTTTAATCTGACCCCAAAACATCCAGCCAGAAAGAAATGTTATGAGCTGGACCTGGCAGCCAGAGACCCACCCCCCAGAATGGGTTTGGGGACCTTTTCTCATTCCGGGAGGTGTTCTTCCTGGGGCGTTAGCATTTTCCGGGAGGACTCTCTAATGATTTCAATTCTTTCAATTCAAAGAATTCTTGGAATTCTTTGAGGTGCAGGTTGTTAGATGAAATTAGAAAAACAGAGGCTATTTTATGAGTTGGAAAACTACCAGTAGGACTTTTACATGGAAAACAAGGACCAAGAGAGGGTATACGGGGGAGAAGCGAGAGGAAGACCCCCAGGGGCTGCTGTAGATCTGTGAGAGAAGGAGGAAAACCTTTCAGGGAGTACTAGTAACAAATCCTTCCATGGCCCCACGTGTCCGGCCCTGTTCTGAGCACATTTTGTGCAAGAACTCACTGAGCCTCACGGTTATACTGTGAGTTTGGCGCTATTTTTGTGTCCATTTTCCACACGAGGAAACTGAAGCACAGAGAGGTGGTGGAGCCTGGCCTTCGGGAGCCCAGGGTCTTCACTCACATGCTTTACCCGTCTCTGAGAACAGCAGTAGTAGTGACAGCCATGAGGATACCAATAGTGGTGGCTGTAATTTATTGGTGACCCTTAGCTGGGCTCATCATAGGCTCCATTGAGAAAAATCTCTCCCTTAGACTTTCTTCCTCTTGGTCATTTTTCTGTATAGCAGGTCAGCTTTCTTGATGACACCCGTCTGCTTCTTCTCTTTTTAATTCTTGTTCTCTTCTGATATATACGAGTGCCCCCAGAGCTCCTGGAACAATTAACAAGCCAATGCTTACGCTGCGGCACTGTAGCCAGAAGGAGGGCCACACACTGCCTCCTCCCAGAAATCAATATGGCTTTTATTGGGTGGGGGGAGACTGAAAACGGATTACGGCAATTTTCGCACAACTCTGAGTATACTAAAAGTCACTGAGTTTTATACTTTTAAATAGGTGAATTGTATGAGAAAAATGTATCAGTGGAGCTGTTATCACTGAAATAAAACGAGGTGAGGAAGGCATTTGGCGGCGTGGAGCAGGGAGGACAAGTACGTGAGACACACCAGGCCGGGGGTGGGAGCTTTTCCAGACAGCCCTTGGGGTGCATAAAGCCTCTGGAAGCAGACACTGTTGACCTCTCACTGAGCAACAGCTAACATTTCTCTGCCTGCCTCCGTCACCTTTCCGGTCAGCCTTGCGTGCGAAGTGATGCTGGAGGGAAGGGCCAGAACGAGAGAACCGCTGCCCTCATCACCCAGGTCTCAGCGGCCTGGTGACAGTTCTGTTGGGCCAGTGCCACTGCTGGGGCACTGGAGAGCTCTACAGCCTCTCCCCAGCCTCAGGCCCTGCCATCTGGGCGTGGACCCTGGCCTTTCCCTTCAGATCCAGGGCACTTTACAAACCCAGCCCTGACTGAAAAACAAAGTCCTATAGGAACTTGCCAAATAGGAATGGGCGTAGCCAGTAACAACACATTCTGGGGTCTGATGGCCAGAACTCTGCACACTGTCCTCTGGGGTCCCTGCCTAATACCTTTTGTACCCCCGCCCAGTCTTTGACATGGTTTTCTGCTTGGACAGATTCCAAGGGAAAAAAGATAAACTCCGTTTTCCTTCCCAGCAGGAAGCCACCCTGTTCCCTAGGGCGCTCTCTACTCAGTAGGTCCTCTTGGGACCCTTAGGTGTCCTTTGCAAGGGGTGGAAGGAGGTGGATTGTGTGGTCAACACTGAGAACTGGGGTTGCAGGGAGGGGGCGGGTGGCAGTTTGAAGACTCCCCTGACACTGCCTCCAGGGAAAACAGCCTCTTTTGATTTCTCAGGCAGCCTCCAAGCATGGAGGCAAGAGAAAAAGTTGGAAAGCAGGAGGCTATGAGAAGTGGTACGGAGGTGCCGACTGCCCAGTGGCCCGAGTGTCAGGGGTGCCAGGGAGAGAGGCCACGTGGAGGTGGAGAAAGAGGGAGAAGGAAAGAGCCTCATCCCCTCGTGGTGGGCTAAGATCACACGGTAACCGTAGTGCATTCACATCGCATTTTAGGTCCTCGGAGTGAAACCTAAAATGTGATATGAATGCACTACGGAGTAAAAGCTCAATTCACTAGAATGGAGCAAAGTGGCTAATTTGAAATCCCGGGTGACTCAGAGCTAGGCAGAAACCATTTTTCTGTTTCAAGTCCTGCGGAAAAAATGTTCAGAACTACCTGGGTCTCCTTCTGCAGCCCTGGAGAGGGCATGCCAGCAGTGTGCCTGAGTACCGGCGTCCCACATGTCCCTTCACAGGCGAGCCCCCGAGGGTCGATCAGGTCCCAGGTGAGGCTCATGTTTGCAGTAACAGAGTACAGTGCTGTTTACACTGGTCCCAGTGATGCTACAAAGAGGGGGCCACAGTCTGCAGTGGATGAAGAGGAAAGAGTTCATTCTTCCAATGGACCTGAAAGAGGTGAGAACTTAGCTTGGAAAATATGTAGGAGAGCACAGAAACAATAATAAATAACTCACAAGTGACCCAGGCTGGAGTGGGGCTGGGGTGGACGGGCGGCAGCGCCATGTGACTTCCGCAGACGCTTTTGTAGACCCTGAGTGACAGGTGCGATAACCAGGCACTTTTACAGAAAGGGCGAGACTGGATCGTGCTGCAGCAGTAACCGCGTGCTTGTCGCTGACTCATTTCGTGGTGTTTCACCTTTTTTTAATCCCTTAGAGTGTGTCATGCTTTTGTACGTGAAGGGGTGTTACTCTCAATCCCCCCGAAAGGTGAGACCCGCTGGTGTCGAAGAGCAAGTGGAATGTGTGATGGCCCTAATTTTGCAGTGGCTGTTTGCGTGGAAACTACGCAGTGGGGGCCAAGGTCTCCTAGGGAAGGCCTACAGGTGGTCCAGTTACACCTGGTGGCTTCCTTGCTGTCTGTCACTGAGCATCAGCAACAGAACATCTCCATGGAGGGGTGGGTGAGTCACAGGCCACTGCCCACTGACACTAGATACATTGTAGCATCCCCTCGTGGACGTTCCCAATCCTTTTATTCCTTTTGTAGCCAACCATCATGGGTTGAATTGCATTCCCCCAAAAGATATGTTGAAGTCCTCACTTTCAGTAACTCACAATGCACTCTTATTTGGAAATACGGCCATTGCAGATGTAGTTAATTAAGATGAGGTCATGTTGGAGTGGAATTGGCCCTTAATCCAGTGTGACTTGTGTCCTTCTGAAATGATGAGAGAAAGACACACGTGGAGAACGCCCTGTGATGGTGGAGGCAGCAACTGGAGTGGTGTGGCTGCAAGCCAAGGAACGCCAAGGTCGGCCGGCCACTCCCAGGGACAGGGGAGGAAGGGTTCTAGCGGAGTGCCAGCCCTGGCCTCCAGACCTGGGAGACAATAGTGTCTGTTGTTTTAAGTCACACAGTCTGTGGTACTTTGTGAGCCCAGCCCTAGGATACTAATAAACCAGCTTCCACCCTGCCTCACGATTTCAGCCTGACCGATATTATTTCTTTAAAAATGCTAATACCTGGCCTTGGCCAGTGTGGCTCAGGAAGCTGGAGTGTCGTCCTGTAGCCAAAAAGTTGAGGTCTCGATTCCTGGTCAGGGGGCGTACCTGGACCAAGGTTAGCACCCAGGCCCACAGGCCTGAGCCATCCTGTCTACTCCAGATGCTCTGGCTCCCTCTACTCCAGCCCCTATGTGTTTGTCTGTGCAGTGTCCATAGCAGGGAAGTCTTACTTGGCCCATTTTCAAGCTCAGGAGTGTGACTGTTGTCCTCAGAACTAGAGTAACGGGCGCTCTCATCAGATCCTCTCACAATGCTTTGCCTTTGCTGTTCTTTGGACCATGATTGTACAGACACATTTGGTGAAACTGTCTGTCAACTCCCCTGCCCCATTCTCTCCGTCAGGCCACAGGGATCCCTCCAGCACGGCTCCTTCCCAGCAGCTGCGGATGGGACCGTAGTCTCCCCTCTCCTCATCTCAGAGGCCACCTCACGAGACTTTTCATCCCTGATATTTAACTTGAGGGTGTGTGTGACATTTAACCCTAGGTGACACTCCCTAGATCAATTTTTCATTTCTGGCCGGGGAGGGAATCAGAGAGGAGAGGATGCTGGGTCAGCCTGCCCCGGCAAACACCCCTCTTCCAGGCTGTTGAGTCATCCCCAGCGGCCGCTCCAGGCTCTCTGAAAGCCTGCCCACAGCAGCTGTTTCGTTTATGAGGTGACACTTTGGACGCAGGAGTTTGGGCAGAGGAGGAGGTGACTGTGGTCCAGGCAGGTCCAGGCTGTGCTGGGACAAGACAGGGCCCAGAGGAGAAGTGTTGGGGGGCCTCTGAGCTATTTAGTTTTGCTCGTTCACCGTCTATTTTTAAGTGGGGCAAACTGACTGCAGAGTTTGGGAATCTAGTTCTCCACTCCCAACTACACTTACAACTCTGAAAAATTAAAAAAAAAAAGTTAACAGCATGGACTTGGAGGTTTTAATATAGCACTAGACATGACCAGCCACGTGGTCCTGGAGAAGTTACACAACTTCCCTAAGGTTCAGCTGCCTCAGCTGTGGAATAGGGTAGAGATTTGGGGGGCGGCACGGTGATGCGATGCCTAGCTTGAGACAGCTAATGTGAAGAACAAATATTATCATATTTATGAAGCATGTAGCACAGTGTCTGGCACACAGGAATAAGTGAAAGCAGGTATTAAGGTGTCATCCTTGGCAACTCACCTTGCTTCTCTGGCCTGTCTTTCTTCCCCTGTGGAAGGGGAGCCCCCAGGACTGAGAGCCCCCAGGCTCCATGCCAGAGAGGGAAGCAGCTGTGTCTCCCTCCTCATCAGCCATGCACCATCTCTGCCTCGGTCTTTTTTCTGTCTTTCCCTTGTCATTTTATTTTTTGAAGTAGTAATTTTTCCTAATAATGAAAATTTATGTTTTCATTTTAGAAAACGTAAACAGACATGGGAAAACAAAACACAAAATTCCTGTAACTTTGGAACCCAGAGAACATTTTTGACTATAACTTTCCAATACACCTGTATCCTTTTTTTTAATCTCACAATTTCGTGTTCCGCTTTCCCAGGCAATTATTGATTGTTCTTTAGCATCACCTTGAATAGCGGTTTGATGGTGCAGAGTGTGGCAATCTTGAAAATTATTCTCTACTACTTATACTGTTGGACACTGAATTAATTTTCCGTTTCCTCTCGCTACTGTTAGGGGGCTGGAGGCTTGGGCTAGGTGGGGGTGAGGGAGAGGTGAGAAGGGGTGTGCCTGGGCTGTGCTGGGAAGCTGGGGGACAGGGTTGCTGAGTGACTGGCTGAGGCATGTGGGAAAAGAAAGTAATCAACAAGGGGTTTCAGCCTGAGCCGCTAGGAGGGTTGACTTGTCATTGACTGAGGTGTGGAAGGCTGCACTCGGAGCAAAAGAACAGTGGGGGTTTGGTTTGAAAATATTAAGTTGAAGATTTCTTTCAGACATCCAAGTGGAGATGTCACATAGGCAGTTGGATATATGAGTATGGAATTCAGGGAAGGTGTCCTGCTGGGGATAATAAAGTACCAGGCTGGCCCAAAAATATCATTTTTTTTCCCCGTAAGATGGCTCTAGTAGTACTTAGTTGTCTTTAACTTCATTCAAAACAATTTTGTTAGATTGTTCCCTTGTGACAGCTGTCATTTCAGCATGCATTTTTTTAAAATGTCAAAATTGGTGAATTTTTATCTAGCCATTTTAATATCGAAGATGGAAGAAAACAGGTGACAGTTTTGACACAGCATGCTTTATTCATTCAAGAAAGGTAAGAATGTAACCGAAACACAAAAACTACATGTGTAGCGTATGGAGAAGGTGCTGTGACTGATCGAAGGTGTCAAACGTGGTTTGCGAAGCTTCATGCTGGAGATTTCTCGCTGGACGACGCACCATGGTTGGGTAGACCTGCTGAAGTTGATAGCGATCAAAACGAGACATTAATTGAGAACAATCCACATTGCACCACACAGGAGATAGCCGATATACTCAAAACACCCAAATCAATAAAGTTATTGGTGAACATGAAAAATGTGTCTTTTATTTTACAGAAAAAACTAAACTGACCTTTGGGCCAGCCCGGTAGCATGTTATCAGTGCACGCATGGATTTAAAGACTTGACATCTTACGAGATCACTAAGGGACCCCAGATCCCTGAGGGGGCTGCAGGACTCAGACTAGCTAACACCACATCAGTGGGGACCTTTTGTCTTTTTGCTGCAGGGAAAAGGTGACACGTACCCCTCCTTCTCCTAAGCCAGTGGTGCAGAGCCCCACCAATATCAGGTGGACATTTGTGCCTTCGCTAACAGCTCCCCCCCGAATCCAGAATTGCTCCTCTTGCTAACGGCATCTTGGGCAGGAAGCCACACAAAGCCTTCCTCAGCTGCGCGTAGAAGAAGCCACACTGGGGACCCCTTCCAGGCTGCTTTCTTTCAGCCTATAGCTTGTGCTAATTTGCATCCCTGTGTTAATCCTCCCCCACCACACCTCATCCAGTCTACTTTCACTGTTGTGTTTTTCTTTAGCTGATGTCGTGGGGTGGGGGTACCGAGGGTAGGAGAAGGTAATGGAATGAATCCACTTGCAGTTTTGGCTGGCTCTATTTTGGCCCCAACGGCCACTGGTCAACAACCTCTGCAGAGAGAGAGCAGGAGGGATGGGGCTGGAAATAGAGCTGAGCGGCCCCCTGCTGGCCTGGTGTTTCACTCAGGTGAAGACCTGGGGCTCCAGAGGGTGGGCAATAGAGCAAGGCCACCACCGGCAATGCCCCAGGTACACCTGTTCGCCGTGCTGTTTAGTGGGTAAGTGCTGGGAATTCCAGTGGACAAAGAAGAAAGATACGATGATAGAATCGTGTGACGACAGAAAGGACTGGCAAAGTTGTGAAAAGGTGAAATTGCAAGTGAGTATTTGCAGAAGAGAGTGAATTTGGATCGGCGAGACAATGACAAAAATCATTGGCCAGTCCCCTGCCCTGGCCCCCACAGTCCGCTTTCCCCGTTGCCCATGGCCGTCACACGGTCAGCTCAGAGCTGCAGCTCGCAGAGACTCACAGCCGCCCTGGCGCAGCCCGGAGGGGGCCCTGGCCTGGGGGCTCCTCTGTCGAACCTCTTCCCTGATTCAAGACGTTTTGATTCTGATCCTGACTACTCACATGTCCTTGGGCACATCAGCAAATCTTTTCAAGTTTTGTTGTCTTCATCTTTTAAATGCAGATAATGACACCTCCACCAGTGCCTGGCACTTAGTCCCGCGTTATGCACTCCGAACGCTCCTCTGTCCTGTTTGCCGTTAACTGGCTGCATTATTTTTTAGCCCTGCGAGGAACAGGTGGTTGAGCGCTAAAGGCCGGGAGTCATTCCAGAATTCTAGATCAGGCCCCACAGAGCAGGGTGGGGCTCTCGACCAGGCTAACGCAGATGTGGCACCAGGAACCAGCGACACACCGAACGGCTGGAGTAGGTGGCTAACGAAGGGGTTCCCAACCGGGGTTCAGTGGCCCTCACTCTCGTGTGCTCAGCACCCTCCACAAGTGAGGAAGCCAACTGGGATCGCAGGGTACAAGTAACTTTACGATTTACCAGGGTTTGAATCCTGACCACCAGAGACCCTGCCCTGCTGCCTCCCACCAGCTAACAGAGAGCAGGCACTCTGTAAATATTGGACGAATGAGTGACGGAGTGCAGGAATGACCCCTTCCAGTTTTGGCATTCAGGAAGGCTTTCCCTGCCTGCATCTGCCTTAGCTTGTGATGGAACCCAGCGTGTCGGGTGCATCATATTATCCTTCCCGTCTCATTTACTCAGACCTACCAGGGCGTGGGAGTTCGCTGGGGATCAGACCTGGAGGAGAATGTCCTTCGGCAAATAGCTGCTCAGAGAAAATGAGGCAAAACCGTGTGAACACCAGAAGAGAGATGATTCCACAAACGCCAGCCGGGTCCCTTGGAGAGACGCTGTGCCTTCTCTGGAGATACTGAGGCCAGAAATCAGAATGCACTTTTGATTCAGCCGCAGCACGAACCTGCTAATTAGGGTTGTATTTATTCGATGCTGCAGAAAGCAGATTTGATGAACTGAGCAGGATGGAAGTATTTTGAGGGAATAGTGCTTTTTTTCAGGCTAACACTTTCTTCAACTCTTCTCTTTGGTCCCAGGCTCCCTGAGGTCCTGTCCTGGCAGGACAAAGGAAGCCGAGGTTTCTGGCAGGGTCCCTGGAGCTGGGCTCTCGTCCACGCTCAGGCAGCCTCTGGCCTCAGGGACCGCTGGAAGGATGGGGCTGCCTCTCGCCCTCTACGTGTGATGCGCCTGTACACAAACTCGTGGGCATTTTACCAGACGATGGCCCAGAGCCAACCCTCGTGCATTTTCAGGCCAGTGTGTTTATCTATGGGTGAGCCCCAAAATGCTTCTGAAACCTAGGGAAACATAAAGGGCTTGCCACTGCAGAAGGAAAGAAGCCATGGGGTGTCCACCCCATGACAAAATCTTCCCTAGGGCCTATGTGTCCCGCTATGTGCTCACTGTCTGACGCACCCGTCCAGCCGTTCCCCTATCCTTGCACCGTGCCATGCTCCAGTCACACGGCCTGCTTTCTCTTCCCATGGCACCAAAGGAACATGGCAGTTCCTTTCTGCCCCAGCACCCTTGCAAATGCTGTTCCCTCCTCTTCTCTTCCTCCCCCTTCCTTCTCCTTTGGGGCCCTCTTCCCTCACTTCACCCTGTCTTTGGAGACTCTAAGTGCAGGCTTCTTGCAGGGAACATGAGCTCCCCAGTAACATCAAAGGCAGTCTGGATTTCAGGGAGGAAGGGCCGGAGAAACCAGTGAGGAGATCCAGGTGTCTCTGGGCACAAGGCGCTTTGCTGGTTTCTGTCCCAATCTGACACTTACAAGAGGCAGGGGCAGGGGCCTTGGGAGAGCAGAGGCCACTGCCAGCTGCCACCGTCATTTCATTATTCATTGCTAATCGTGGTCAGTGGGGGTTTTACAGCTCCCCCGGCCCTCGTTGTGAGCATGGCAGTGCCGTGATAAAGGGCAGAGCAAGGCCAGCCTGGGATTCCCTTCAAGGAGCCTAGAGCCAGCCTGGCTGGTTCATGTGGACCCTGCAAGGCTGGGTCTGGGTCCTGCAACCATTTGGTGATGAGGCAGGGAGGTTTCATGGACCCCACAGACTCCAATCTGAACCCCGTTCTCCCATGTCCCAGGGAAGTCCTCAGCTGGAGGGTGGGTCAGAGGTTACTGCTGGGCTCAGAATAGTGTCACTTGTGGCTGCTGGCTGACCCTCTCACAGGAGGGTGTGAAGGCACAGGGTAGACACAAGACTTCCCTCTGGAGACCATGGACCCAGAGGCCAGGCCCCAGATCCTGGATGGCCTCAGGGAGGGGCAGTTAGCCCGAGCAGCAGGGAGAAGGGCCTCAGAGCCTGACAGGCAGGGCTGGCCGGCCTGATGGCAGGCCGTTTACTCTGAGTCTGTTTCCTCGCCTGCAGCAAGGGAGAGCCACACTTGCCTCCCTAGGCTGTGGGAGAGACGAAATCAGGTAATGTGCCTAAGTGCCGAGCAGCGAAGGATGGCTCCCAAGGACCAGCTGCAGGGAGGGAGAAGACTCCCACACCCTGCCCAGCACACACTTCCATTCTTGGCTCATCCTGCATGTTCGTGGGGCTGTCTGAGGAGCCCCCCATCCTATCTGCAGCTCTGCATTAATCACCACTAATCAGAGCTGCCGTCAGTGAGCACCTATTGAAGACCAGGGCTTAAATATCATATCGTATTTTGGATCTTTACAACCACCCTGCGAGTAAGGTCCACCAAGATCCACTTCCCAGATGAGGGTGCAGGAATCAGGGAGCAACCTGCCTGAGGCCACTTAGGGCGATGCAGACCCAGGACTGTCCCTCTGCCTGGCTTGGGACCAGGGGTCAGCTGGATCCTTCCTTTTTCTTTGGCCACTCTCATTGGGTCCCTTTCCCAAAGAGCTCTTGCCAACTATTACCTCCCCAGGCCCCCCTTCTCAGAGGCAGAATGTGGCGGGGGTTTGGAGTTCAGATAGGGGTTTAGATCCAGCCCAGCCTCCCACTAGCTGCGTGGCACGGACAAGCCACTTACCCTCTTTGGGCCACACTTTATAAAGTGGCGATAAGGTCTGCTTCCCAGAGAGGTCTCGAGGGAGAAGAGCTCGAGGGTGTGCTGGTGCCAGGGAGATGCCCCAGAGCCCCTTTCTGCAGACCAGCAATAGGGCGGAGGCAGGCTGGACAGGAAGCCACTGTGGGCCGTCACAAAGGCCTGCCCCTCAGCCATCTCCCACTCTGTCTCTGGAGGAGGGGACCCACCCCTCCAACCCCCTTAATAAAGAGAGTGCCCATTTCTATGGTTATGGGAGTGTGGCCTCCTGAGGCTTCTGATTTGGTGATCAGTAGCTGGGAGGATATTGCCTCACTCCTTCAAGAGGCTCAGAGAGTCTACAGTAAGGGGGCGGCAGCGGGGACTCCTCCTTGTTCCTTTTCTCACCAGCTGGTGGTATCAGAGACCCCCTAGTCCCAGCAGGAGCCCATGAGGCCCTTCTCAGGGTCCTGGTGGTGTATGCCCAGCCTGCAGGCAGTCACTCTGACCACTACTGCCCGCGCGTGGCCAGCATTTGCAGGCCTTGGAAGGGCCTTTCTTCACCACGGCGCATTTTTGCTGCGTAGCAGGAAAAGCCGTGAAACTTCCGAGGCAGGGTGTTGCTGTGTTGTTCTGCGGAAGAGGGGAAACAGCCCCAAGCTATCATTTCCTGTCTGCACTTAAAACCTTTCCCTGGAGTTCCCCAGTGCTGACAAGATCAAGACCGCGTGCCCAAGCTGGCGCTTCGAGTTCTCCAGGAGCTGGCCCCAGCCTCCCTCTGGGG
Organism: Macrotus californicus; assembly: GCA_007922815.1. Classification (NCBI taxonomy): domain Eukaryota; kingdom Metazoa; phylum Chordata; class Mammalia; order Chiroptera; family Phyllostomidae; genus Macrotus; species Macrotus californicus. The sequence goes on from VMDR010001210.1 coordinate 31,631, forward strand.
TCTTACTAGTCGTAATTGTTATTAGTATTGGGAGTAACGAGGACCGTGGATTAAAATAATGAATTGTCCTTGTTGGAGGACTGATAAGTGAGAGGCAGCGTCCTAAGCCCTTTCCTTGTGTTATCTCACTGCACTCGAAGGACGACTGTGAGAAGCAGATGTTAGGCCCCATTGTCCAGTGAGGAAACTGAGGCCAGAGAGAGTTAAGTCACTTGCCCCTGGACTGTTGGACTCTGAAGCTCAAGCTGAGGTCACTCTGCGAGACCATCACCCCCACACCCACGGCCTCCGTCTCCTTCTCTGCTCATGCTCTCCTCTCAGACTGGGCTGCTGTGTGTCTCCCACACGTCTCCCCGCCATGCTTGCTCACGCAGTTCCCTCGAAGGAAGGCTTTCAGAAGTGGCATCGGTAATGCACAGGGCACAGGCTCTGAAGTCAGGCACAGCAGGGGTCAGAATCCTGGCCGTACCTCTTCCCAGCTGCCAAACTTGGCTCCCTGGGCCTCACTGTCCCTACCTGGAAATAGGGTGGCCTCACTGGTGTGCTGAGTCAACATACACAAAGCATCTGGCTGGTAACGCTGGCTCACCTGTCCAAGTTCTGCCTGAAATTGGGGGCCCAGCTCCGGCTTCCTGTGCATCAAGACTTTCTCTAACTAACCTAGTCTGTTGACCTCCTTCCTCCAAACCACTATATGCCATCACTTGTGCCCCTTCCTCGTCATATCCCTTGAAAGCAGGGCACACGTTGACCTCATCCCATCCCTTGCACACCCAAGAGCTTCACCAAAGTTTGCAGAGTAACTGCCCTTCAGGGCGCCTCTCCACCTGCCCCCTGTCTGCCCCTCCAGCAGCCTCACTCTGCACCCCTAGTGCCTCCCCCTTTGCTCCCCCGTCGCACACCCATGCCTCCCCATACCCCGACCCTCTGTGCTTCCTCTGAGGTCACTGTTCTCTATGACGTCCTGGTCCCTGTCAGGAATGCCCTCCTCCATTCTTTCCCTAGGTGAGCTCTGCTCCTTTTTAAAGATTTGCCCCAGGCATTCTCTCCACCTCCGGGAAGTCTTTCCTGATACTCCAGGCTGGTTAGATAACCTCCTCTCTCCATTTCCCCAGACCCTAGCACTTGTCACAATGTATGTCCTGTATTTGTCCAGCTGTCGACCTCCCCTGCTAGGCTGTGATCCCCTGGGGGCACTGTCATCTCTGGAGCCCTGGCATCTGACACAGTGTCCATATCATAAAGCCAGTGGTTGTTGAGGGGTGGATGGATAAATGAATGAGTGAACGTTGGCTGAACAATCCCCAATATTAGCTGTTTGAAGCTTCTGCCCGCAGGGTTATGTACTACCTGTGCCTGCGTGTGACTTGGCCGCATTTACCTTTGCATCCCAGAGACTACGGCAGGCTGTCAGGGGACAGGATCTGGGACTGAGGAGCTATGTCTAAATCTGCATGTAAATTTTGTGCATCCGTTTCAAACCTTGTTCATTAGCACAGCAATTATCAGCAGCAGTGCCTGCTGACAGATGGTCCGGCTGCGTGCCTGCACCCCGGCTCCGTGCTGGGCTTGGAGTGGGGCAGACGTGTCTGGCAAAGTTGATGTTTTTATTGATCCAGCAAGTCCAAGCTCGCCGGGCTGTGGAGACAGTGGGCTGACACCGGTGCAGGCACTGGGAGCGGCTGGGCCTGAAAGAGTCAGGTCTTGGAACCAGCACTTGGAAAGGTTAGGAAAGGTGTCCTGCTTCCGTTCTAATTCTGAGATGGTTTTCTTTTCAATCCTCACCTGAGGATATTTTTATTGATTTCTAGAGAGAGAGGAAGGTGGGGGGTGGGGAGCGGAGAACATCCATGTAAGAGAGAAACATTAATCAGCTGCACACACCCCAAGCAGGGAGCAAACCCTCTAGGTGTGCTCCCTGACCGGGGATCAGACTCACACCCTTTTTGGTGTAAGGGATGTTGCTCCACCAGCTGAGCCACCTGGCCAGGGTAATGTATACTTTTTTAATCTGAATTTCATATTGGAATGCCCCAATACACCACTCACAAATTTTCTTAAGCCACATAAGCCTTAGGGAATTATCCAGAGATGCTCTCCTTTCCCCATTAATTCCTTAGAAGTTTCCGGGATTTCTACAATTACTTAGAATTGGGATGACCAAGCCACTCAGCCTGAACCAAACTAACCCACACTTAGAGTTTAGTATTTAGAACTGTGTGAAACCAGTATTTGTATAAACACAATTATATTTAAGTGAATTTGGAGAGAGAATTTCTTTCTTCCTGCTAATCCTTGGTTTGAATTGGCCCGTGGGTCATTACCCTGTGAGTGATATGATATTCATTTCTCCATAAAAGAAATATCGAACTAGCATTCAAATGGTGACCTGGGTCACAACTTCAAGCCAGAATGAAGCACCTTAAACCAGAGTAGATTCCACAGAGCTAGAGTCCATCAGAGCTAGAAAGGATCTTCTTGTCCAATCCTGCCATGACAGAGGGCGAAAGGGAGGCCCAGAGAAGTGCATTGATTTGCCTGAGGACACACAGCAAGCCGGTGGCCAAGCAGGAACCTCTTCCCAAATCGTATGTCAGATCATCAGAAACAGCCAGGCTTTGCCACGTGCCAACCCCAAACCACTCAGGCAGAAATCCTTTAAGTGGTGTGGGATATGCTTCCTTCGAGGCCTGTCAACAGCCTCAGGCTGAGTGAAGCAGAAGAGAGGGTGCAGGCCGAGGCAGGAGGCCCGTGGTCTGTCGTCAGTCATGCAGAAAACCACGCATCATGTTTTGAGAGGAGTTGACAAGGAGCCACGCTGGGGAAGAATGTTAACTGAGGTTGAGCAGTCCCCAGGGTGGGGGACCTTTGCAATGCGGGCCCTGCTCTTGGCTGGGGGGCTGTGGGAAGACCTGGGAGGACAGCTTTGTTCCCAATGAAGTGCTGGCCAGAGGAAGACCCATGGCACCTTGCAATGGCCTATCCCCACCCTGTCCATTTTAGCGGTGGGCAGGCCTCCCAAACACAATCTTCCTGCCTTTTCTGAGTTTTAGGGGGCCTCACCTTTCTCCCTCGTTGATATGTAACCCCAGGTGTTTATTGGATAACCTGCTGAAGTTGCTATGGGGGGAGCCTTGGTCCAGAAAAAACAGTCCTCAGGCTTGGGCAGCTGGCCCCCAGGGAGATAAGAGGGGTATCCTGGGATGAATGTCCTAGAGTTCAGACCCAGGCCTTGGTGACTCTTGGACTGCTCCCACCTCTCCCGGAAATGCTCCCCATGTCCCTGTCAGGCGATGCTGAGGTTTAGGAGGCATTGCATTGTACCGAGAGTGTCCAAGGCCCCATTCTCATGTTATCACTGGGGCAGACCTGTCCTTTCTGTCTTGGTTTCTTGGGTTTTTTTATTAAATTGTCCCAGGGCCCTACAGATGAAGGAGGATTCAGGCATACCTTCTCTTCTTACGGTAGGAAAACATGATCAAAATGTGTCCAGTCTCAGGGACATTGTTCCTTTTTCTCTTACAAGACAGTTTATGGAAATATAAAGATAAGAGGAAATTTTGGTGGGAAAAACACTGCTCCGATAATTCTGTCACTTTATCATAATGACGTCCCCTTCAGTCTTTGTAGCGGCATATATTTTATGCATAATTCTAACCTTAGTCTAAATGTAACTTTTTTATTTTTAAAAGCAGAATGTCAGTTTAACGTGCTCTATTAGAGCTCAGCATGAGCCTCTGTTACTTTGTGTAACAGAGAGCGGAAGGCCAGTGCTCTAAACAAAACACAGGTGCGGAAGTTTCTGCATCTGTCACTACCGCCGTTGCTATGGCCGTGCCGCCCACACCGAGGACTATGGCTGTGCTGAGCTAGCGTTCATTGAGTAACACGGTGTACCAGGTAACGTGCTCCGTGCTTCCACAGCAACAATCCCTTCTAATCCTGATGTTACCTTTAGCAGGATTATTGTACCCATTTTACGGATGAGGAAAAGTCATTTTCCAAGGTCCTTTAGCCAGCACTTGGCAGGGCCAGGGTATGACTTTAGGTGCCCTCTCTCCGGTCCTTGTGCAACATGGTCACCAAGACTGAAAGGGCCAGAGATGGGGTCCAGGCCAGAGTCAGCTGGCCAAATGCTCCGGCTGGGTAGAGAGGGGACCCAGTGCTTATAGCTGGAAACAGCAAGGAGAAGCCTGGGATCCTGGGGAAGGATGTGAGGCTGGCTTTGCCTGCTGGTTTGAAGGACTGGGGAAGAAGGGCACATTCATCAGGGTTCCTGATTACTAGAAACAGAAAGCACTCCTGCTGTGGAGAGGAAACAAATTTATTGACAGGATTTGAGGTGGTCCGTGGACTTGCCAAGAAGGCTGGAGGCCAAGGCTGAGGAACAGGCAGGCAGGAGGGAAGTCAGGGGGCGGCCGGGAACCTGGCCAGGTGCCTGGCGAAGCCGAGCCGCAGAGCTGGTCTGCCGAGGAAGCCACAGCCACTCCAACCTCATCAGCTGGCATGGCCGCCTCCATGGCAGCCTGGCCACAGCCACTGGCACAGCTGCCACGGCCACCCGTGCACACTGGACAGGGCTTCCGCTGCCTCTGCCATGGCAGTGGGACGCTCCTCCTGGTTCCTGCTTCCTGGGTCCTTGAATGAAGCACAACTCTTGGAATGAACAGAACTTCATCTTTGACTCTCACTGAAAGTTGTCTTCTGCCCCCAAGTTAAAACTCAGAGAGGCCCCATGACTTCCCTGTTTACTCTTAGTGATAGCTTGTATCACTTGAAGTCACACAGCATTCTCAATTCTATAATTACAGAATCCAGTCCTGTGTACTAACTCAAAGTGTGCATTTGACCTAGAGATAATCTTCTCGATTCTCCTTCCAAGGCCAGCTTCAAGGTTAGCCTTGTCTTGGGGAGTGGGTAGGATCAGTTTCTTCTGTCTTCCTCTGTTCTCCCCGTCTGTTTACTGACTGCCAGCTCCAGGACTGGGCAAGGAGAAGGGAAAGAAGAAAGGAAAGTTCTTACTAACGTGGTGTGTTGTAACAGCCAGCCCTGTACTCCGGGGGTGGGACAGACACTTAAGCTGACTCTATAGCAGCTCTGTCACACCTCAGAGACCCCAGTCCCTTGACCTGGCTGATTGCACTTGTTCCCGAGGTCACCTTGGCTTGGCAGCCCTTTAGAAAGCCTGAAACTTTCTTTCAGCTGTGGTCCCGTCACTGCCCTGAGCCAGCTGTCCCTTAAGAGGGAGCGCATACCTGTAAAAACCATTGTTGTATCCACAAATCCTGTGAATTAGGCAGCAGATTGCTGTGGCCAGTGTTGCTATGGAAGCCCCACGTCCCTGAGCTTCATGCTCCCTTACCCACAGCTGGGAGGGGGGGTTGTTTTTTTTCTCCATGAAACAGCCTCTCTCTCTCTTTTTCTCTCTCTTCTCAAGGTGGAAACCCCACCACCCTCCAGCTCTCTCCACACCTAGTACTCTCTTGAATTTATCAGACATTGACCATGAACTTCTGCATCTTGATCTCTCGCTACACTTTGTAATGTATACATTATCTTTGTGTCTGTCTCGGGCTCTCAGCTGAATGTACTCTTACTCAGGCTCCTGGCTCTCAGTCTGGGGTGGGCCCCTCTGAGTGGTGGAGCCTGTCTCCCACCGGAACTGCTATGGTGGAGAATTCCATGCCCCCACCCTCAGAGGCTGCAGATGCTGAGCAGCCAAGTCGCAAGGAGGTAACCTCCATTCTTGCCCCCAGTCCAAGGCATCAGGCTGCAAGTGTTTCCTGTAACAAATGGTGGGACATGGGACAGGGCAGTCCTTCAGGAGCTCTGTTAAAGCAAACCCATTTACTCGCTGCTCTGTGCTATGGTGGCAAGCAGGCAAGATTAATAACTGCATCAACGAAACACAACATACTCTTAGTGCCCCTTTCCCCAACACCAACTGAGTCATTCTGGTCTGGGAGAACGTCAGGGAGGGGCAAAGGGAACAAAAACACAATTACAGCAAAAAAAAAAAAAAAGGTGGTTTTGAGGAGGACCTTTGGAGTAAGTCGCCCCAGTGGATGGAGGTGGCTTGTTGTCCTTTCATGACCCCCCCACCCCCGTCTCTGCATTCTCCCTCCTCAGCAATTTGCAACAATAATGGGTGTTTGCAGTTTAGGGTCACTGCCCAGTGAGCAGTGCCCAGCGCTGCTTTTTCTCCCTCCATGGTTTTCTGAGACGGCAGACGACTGTGGTTCTCAAGGGTGCTGACTTCCCGACCCCCGAAACCCCAGCATCCCACCCCAGGCCAGGGGTGAATCAGGCAGGTGCACAGAGGTGCCAGGGAGGAAGTCACCATCCCCCTGCAGAATGGAGTCTGTTTCCTTCACCTCTGAGGCTGTCAGGTACAAAGACTGTGACGGGAGTGGTGCCCAGGCCTTCGGAACTCACAGACCAACAACATTGCTCTGGGAAAGGGTAGAATCTTACTCTGCCGAATGAGGACCCTGAAGAAAACGGAAACCTGAAAAGTAAACATCTAGCACCATCGTTTCACAAAAGAAAGGCATTTGAGTGTGGGCGCACACCCACATACACACACTCACACACCGAGGAGGAAGGCCCCTAATCTCAGAGTACACGACAGCCCTTTCAACTAAGTGCATTTATGTTTTTGTACAAAAACTCCCAACGTTGTCCTTCCATGTCTCATCTTGTCGGTGACCCATGGACACTTCCCTGCATCCTGTCCTTGGATGCAGGGTGTCCAACCTTTTGGTGTCTCTGGACCACACTGGAGGAAGAATTGTCTTGGGCCACACATTAAATACACAAACACTAACAAAATAAAACAAAAATCTCATAATGTTTGAAGTACACCTACGATTTTTGTGTTGGGCCACATTCATAGTCACCCCAGGCTGCATGCAGCCCACAGACCACAGGTCAGACACCCTGGTAGAGCTGGGAAAGCGGGAGCTGAGCTCACTGGATTAGTCCCGAGGTTAAGAAGTGTTCATTAAAAAGCCACACCTCACCGCCTTTGCCGATGTCACCACCTTACACACCTGCGTGGATTGCCTGGCTCCACTGGGCACTAGGTCTGTGTCGGGTACACACTGCTCCCTGCCTCAAGGGAGTGTGTGCCTGAGTAAAGGACAGAGAAATGTCACCTCCTCACAGAGGCCCCCCAGGCCACCCTGTCTAAAAGTAGAAGCTGCCACTCCATACCTGCCCCCCCACCTGCAATAATTCCCTGACACCTCGCCTGTGTCTTTTTCTTCAAATACTTACCTTAACGGAAGTTACCCTGTTCATGACTTTGCATCCTCCGGCTCTGAGAACTAAGCCCTAGGGGTTCAGGAGCCTTGTCTGCATCACTCACCACCTGCGATCCCACTTGGAGGTGCAGGGTTTCCCCAGGGCAGTTGGGGTGAGGTTGGGTGGGGTACCGAGGTGGGGGAGGGGGGTAGGATGCAGCACCCCATTGTCCTGTGCCTCTCACAGACTGAGCATAGTCTCTAAATCACTCCGTGATCAGGTGAGGATGTCGGAGGCACTCTGCTATGGATGGCTGTTCTGACTTCTGAAGTAATGCAGTTCCAGTCAGAAAAATAAATTTAGAGCGGAACAATGGTGTTTCTTTAGAGCAGGGAGAAAAATCTGCTTTCTGCCATTTACCTCCTTCACCCAGAGCGTGGAGGTTGCTGGGAGGTCAGGAAGGGTATTTAGAATGAGAAGCTGGAAGGCTCCTCATAGCTCTTCCCTAATGAAATCAGTGGGCTCAGCAAAGCATGCTGGTGGCAGCAGGAAGGTCTCAAGTTCCCTCACCTGGTCACCACGGAAAGTGGTCTGGGAGGTGGCAGGCAGGATGGCAGCCCAGCATTAGCATTCCAGTCACCCCACGGGGAGGCAGGTGCAGGGACTGCCTCTGCGCAGGGTGGCTTTTCTCAGGCCCTTGTAGTGACAGAGGAGCGGTCGCAGGCTCCTCCCGCCGGCCACAGCGTGCAGCTCCCGGAGGGATGAGAGCTGGCAGCAGCGCCCTGGGCGTCAGGGGGTGGGGGGTGAGCCGGTGAGCCCTGCGTCCAGGGGAGAAGCCAGGTCAGATGGTAATGATGTGAGTTAATGTTTGCTTGGAGTTCACCGTGTGCTGCGTGTGTGCGTCAGAAATGTTCATGACAACCGTGTGAAACAGACATGGCCATTACCTCCTCTGCACGCCTGAGAACATGGAAGCTCCAAGGGGTTAGGTGCCGTCCCAAGGTCACACCGCTGCCGTATGGCCTGGCAAGGACTCCAGTCTGAGCCGGCCTGTCCCCTGTGCATGCCCATCTCTGTGCTTCTGCTCAGAGCTCACCTCGCACTAAAATGTGCCCTGGTTTGGAGGTTGAATGCAGAGGTTGGAACAATAATAGTGGCAAATGACAGTGTAGCCAAGAGTTAGACATGGTGCAGGTGCTCTATGCACGTCCACCCATTTAACCCTCACAACAGGCCAGAAAGGTGGGTGACTTTACCCCCATTATGCAGATGAGACAAGACTCAGAGCTGAAATGAATCCACAAGTCACACAGCCACGAAGAGGTAGATTCAGAACTTGAACCCAGGTTTACCTGGTTTTAGTGCCTCCATGAAAGCATCATCCTGTGGGAAATGACTCACTTTGCAGATCTTTTTGGAGCACCTACTACCTGCCAGGCACTGTTCTGGAGATGAGGCAATAGATAAGAGTGACAAAATTCTTGCCTTCATGGGACTGGCATTCTGGTGCAGGAAACAGGCAGTAAACATGGAAAGAAAGAAGTATGTGTCACTTCGGCGAATTGTAAGTTGTTTAAAGAATAGAACAGAGTAATGGGGCAGATGGTGACTGTGGCAGGGAGCTGGGGGGTCAGGAGGACTGGACCCCCACGGGCTGCTGCCCTGGGCGGAGGCTGTAGGTGGGCAGAGCCAGGGGACTGACCTGGAGATGACAGCAAGAATCCAGGAACGAGATGCGGTGGCTCAGATCGGGCTGATGGTAGTGGGTGGTGGGAGGTGACTGAATTCAGGATTTATTTTAAAGTGAATCAGGAGGATGTGTTGATAGATTGGATGTAGATTGGATTGGACAGATTTCTAGAAAGAAAGGGAGGAGTCGAGGGTAACTCCAGGATTTTGGCTTGAACACCTGGAGGGATGGGCTTGCCCTTTGCTGAGATGGGGAAGACTGGAAGGTCAGGAATTTAATTTTATTATTGGTGTTGGAGATGTTTATTTCCCCGTCCACAGGAAGATGTTCAAAAGCCATAATGATTCATGAGCCTGGAATTCGAGGGGCGTTCTGTGGTAAATACGGACCACATTTCATCAAATCCAGGGTGCCATTGGCTATGGGACCACTATTCCCTCATGTCCTACTAAGAGAAAGCATTGCCAGTTAAGCTAGGGCACATCCCAACTTCAGAGACGGTAAAATGTGTCTTAGGATCAATGGGGTACAGCCAGTTTGGGAGTTTCCAGTCTTTAGGTGGTTCTAGAGGTGATGAGCGTGAGGACTAGGTTCTAGGAAGGCCGAGTTTGAAGCAGGGACACTCACGGTCCAGTTCCAGCCAAGTGCAAAGTGAGGCAATTAAAGCTCTTCGGAGGCAGATGCTCTTACGGCGCCTCCCTGGGAGGTGCAGCCTGAAGGGGCAGAGCTCAGAGGTAGCCGGCCGGCACTGATGGCAGCATGCGGCATCGGCTGCATGGTGTTGTCCAGAGGGTGGAATCTTTGGGCTTATCTGGGTGCAGCCTTGACCTCAGGTTTGTCATCAGTAACGTGCACATCAGCAACACGTCTTCTCTACCCCCCTCAAAATTTAGGAAACAAGCCAGCCTCTTTTTTCTTTTTCTGTGTCTATAAAATGAAATTAGACAGGGCTCTCTTCGGGCTCAGGTATTTTAATAGTTATACTAGACATAGTACTTTGAGCATCTACTGGGTGATTTAGATAATTGTTAATCATCATAACCAACCATTCATGGTAAGTGTTATTATCCCCATTTCACAGATGAGGCAACTGTGAGGATGAGACCAAGAAAAAGGCAGGTCACTCATAGCCGTGGAGCCAGGCTGCAAAGCAGAGTGTTGAAAGCCAAGGGCTCTGGATTCCATCAAGCCCCCTGCCTCCCTGCTGGGACTGAGGGTAGTTCTTGACCTGCACTTAGGTGCATCGTAGTGAGAGCCCAAGGGCAGCCTCTTTCCATAGTATGACAGTGGGACTTCAGGGTGTTGCCCCACATAAAGGGGGGGGGGTGGAATTTGTCCCAGGGGCTCCCAGGCTCTCATGGAAATGGAGTGACTTCCAGAAAGGTTAATTGGGAGGGAACTGATGTTGGGTGTAGAGGTAACTCATACTGGATCTTGTGAACTTGGAGTACAATGCTCTCTTTGACCACATTTTTGCAAATCAAGGGCCATTGTCTACAGAGAATGGTGTTGAATGAGGTTCCCTTGGTCAGGGGGTGGGTCTGGCGAATCCTGCTGAGTCTTCTCTGTTGTTGGGAGAGAGTTTCCTGAGCAAGAAGTGGGAGGGGAACGGTGGATCTGAGTGAGTTTGAGTGATGGGACAAAGCAGGCTCTTGCCCGAGGCCCTAATCATGGGGCCTACCACAGCTGGCTGCTGTCAGCCTTCCCACAGGACTGCCCTGCAGGCCAGGGCTTCTTGCTCTCAGCAGTAGTGGCACATGGGCCACATGAAGCTCTGTGGTGGGGACTGTCCTGTTCCTTGTAGGATGTCAGACAGCATCCCTGTCTACTACACAAGGAAGCTAGGGTCAACCCCCCAACCCCAGGTGAGAAAACCAAAAACATCCCCAGACATTACAAATGGTACCTGAGGGGCAAAACTGAAGCCAGCCCCTTCTCCAGGGTTGAGAACCTTCGATGTAAACGATTCTCCCACCACATCCGGCGAAGGTCACCCACTGACCATTTTCATGCATGTCCTGGGATCTCTCTGAGAACTCTCCTCCCTGTGGCTCTGGCTGCAGGGCAGGGGCAAGTTGGAACCCATTGTAATTAGGTCCCCTCCCTGTTCAATAATCGCTGTGCTGGAAGAGTTCATACTGAAGCCTTCCCTGGCCCACGTGCTTTGTCTCACTGCTCTCGATCTCTGCCGGGCACCTTTTCCCCCTCAGATACACCAAATGTCTTCCCACCTCAGGACATGGGCACTTGCTGCTCTTTCCTGGAAGTCTTGTCACCCCGCAGGTCCCTTTCACTCGGCCCCATCTCATGGGTGCCCCTTGATTGTCACTGTGGTGAGTTGCTCCTTGCTGCGTCTCTGGGCTTGGGTTCCTCCGGAGCAGTTCCCACCCTCTGGTATCATCTTGTTCATTCAGTTGCTTATTTATCTTCCCCACTAGATTGTAATCTTCCTGAATTCATAAGCCTGTCCCAGTCTGTTCCTTGCTGTAGCCACAGTGCCAACGGCAGTGCACGGCTAATCTCTGGTGGAATGGCTTTGGTGAACACTTGTTGAAGACTTGCTGTGTGCCAGGCACTGTGCTAGGGACTGAGAATGCCAAGGTGAATAGCACAGTCCCTTCCTCCTAGGAACTCGGTGCCTTGTGGGAGGAGAGCTCTGAAGCAGTTGAGGACAGGGAAGACCGGGAGCATGGAAAGGAGAGGGCAGACCTGCCTGGCAGGTGAGGAAAGCTGTCCAAGAGGCAGTTAGAAGGACCACTCAGTCTCTGCAGAGGCGTGGAGATCCAGGAGATCGTGGACGGTGCCCAGGGGGCCGGGGAGGAGCATGGCACAAATCTTAGCACTACAAGAGCACGGGGGCAATGTCTGAAGCAGCCAGAGATGGGCGTGGTGGACTGGATGAGGCCAACTCAGAGAGGCCTTGAGTCCCGTAGCAGGAAACTTAGACCTCATCCTGCAGCCGAAAGGAGCCACGAAGGCAGCAGCGTAGGGTGATGGCTTAGAAAGTCATTTTCAATCTCAGTTCAAATCCTTACCGTGATGCTTCTGAACAGCGTGACTGGCCCAGCAACTTCCTGTCTCTTAACCTCAGTTTTCTCATTTTTGAAACAGGGCTAACAATTATTTTGTAGGGTTGTTGTGAGTACAAACGAGTGCTCAGCTCAGTGCCTGGCACAAGGTAAGCGCTCAGTAAGTCATCGCTGCTCCTGCTGATGTGGTTAACCAGAAACCACTGGAAGTTTCCCAGACAAAAAGGGGTATGATAGAAGAGCATTTCAGCAACATCTCCCAGGCAGCACAGTAGAGGCAAGCCATGGCCCTGGGGAGACCAGGTGAGGTGGGAACCAGGGGAGCAGGTAGGAGGCTGCTGGAGTGAGAAGGGAGGCCGACGAGGGAGCCCAGGCCCAGGACCTGGCGCATTTACAGTGGCAAACCGCGGTGGCAGGAGATGTGACCCTACTCTGCCCCTCAGAGTAAGGCAGCAGGGGCTCAGAAGGATCCCTCTAGCCTGACAGGGAATAGAGACCTAGAGCAGGACGAGGCAGAGACGACCCTCAACCTGCCTCGCGTTCCCGCAGCAGCTCACAGTGTCTGCTGCCTGCCCTGTGTCTCAGACAGCCCTCGCCGTGAGAAAGGGGCAGCTTGCATTTGTGTCGGGTGATACACTTTTAATTAAAATGGAAATCATGTGAGCATTCCTTAAACTTTTACTTGGGGAATTGCCTTCTTGCAAGCTCTGCCCTAATTAGCATTCTCTTTATCCCTTGTTAATAAGTTATATCTGCGTAGTTCCATCCACCTCTTTTGATCACAGAGTGTCATCCTCCCGAGCCGACCTTCATTCCCTGTTGACTCTTAGGGTGCAGTGGGCCCAGCCAGGCCTGGCTCGGGCGTTTGAGAATTAGAGCTCGTAAATAACCCCCAATAGCAGGAGGGCCCATCTTCTTGCTGTCCTGTAAGCTCAGGCGAGCACAGAACGCATGTGCTTCCCAAGGTCAACAAGCACAGAACCCCTTGGGACAGACCTTTGGAGGAAGGCCCTAGAACTGGGCAGACAGGCCCGACTTCTGAGGCAGTGAACACAGACACATTAGGACCCAGCACCACAACGAGGAAAACAGAAGCAGAAAAGCTGGTGGCCTGGCTCTTGGGCTTCCATCCCAGGCTCAGAAAGGTTAAGTAACCTGGAACATTACTCTGCCATAAAAAATAAGAAAATCCTACTACCTGCAGCACCATGGATGGAACTTGAGGGCATTTTGTAAAGTGAAATAAGTCAGAGAAAGACAAATGCCATATGACACCACTTCCTTGCGGGATCTAAGAACAGCTAACTCAGAGACTGAGCACAGAGTGGCCGTTGCCAGGGGTGCAGGGTGGGGGGCGGGGCAATGAGGGGTCAAAGGGCACAAACCTCTAGTTATAAGGAGAGTAGGTCCTGGGGATGCAGGCACAGCGCAGTGGCTACAGTCAGCAACGCTGTTTTGTTCAGTTGGAAGTTGCTGAGAGACTAGGTTTTAAAAGTTCTCACCACACACACACACACACTCACACAAATTGTAATTCTGAGGTGATAGATCTGTTAACTAAGCTCATTGTGGTCATCATTTTGCAATACATAGGCATATCAAATTATTACATTGTATACCTTAAAATTATACAATGTTAAATGCCCACTATACCAATAAATCTGGGAAAAATAAAAACAAAAAAAAAATCTAAGTACAGTTTTGCCCAGCTGAAAAAGAAAGCCAGTGGACCCGCGGGAGAATGCCGATGCAGGCGGGGCGTCCTTACACAGCAACATAACCGCGGTAATGGCAATGGCAACAGTTACAACAACAAGTAACAGTGACAACAGTGGCCAGCGTGAGCACGCTGCCCACTCCGTGCCAGGTGCTATTGTAGGCCAGCGTCCCGCAGCCTTACGAGGAAGGTCTGTTATCATCGTCCCCATTCTTCAGCTGAGGAGAGTGGGACTCGGGGAGACCAAGTAACCTGCCCAGGGCACCCCACCTCACGTGTGGCAGAGCTGCCCGAGTGCCCTTTCTTTGCACAGCACCTGGTCCCTCCTGCTTCTCAGATTCTGTGTGCTGTCACACTGAGGCTGACCGTTGGTTCCTCTCTGGTTTTTCAGCGATGGGGCCCTCTGTCAGCAACCACCAAGTGGGCTTCGTCTTTTCCTCCCGCTGCTAAGTGAATCCTGCGTGTGGTCACCCTTCCTATCCACCTCTAGGCTAACTTCCCCTCATTCTGCACACAAGTTCGCGGGAATATCAGATCTCGTCCAAGTGCCTTTTGAACGTCAAACGGGTCTGGATTCCAGTCCTGAGTCTGCCACTTTCTGTGTGACCTTGGCTCCTTATTTTAATTTTCTGAAGCATCAGTTTCTATAACCATAAGATGGAAGTAACGATAGACCTGCCTCACTGCGAGTGGTGAGGGTTGACAGGCGAAACACCTGTGAGTGAATTGGCCTGAAGGTTGAGTTTTCCAGAGAAAGCAGCCAGGTCCCAGAGGAAAGAGCAACTTGGCAAGGTGACAAGGGCCCTGGGAGGAGGGGCCAGAACCCCGACTCGGGTCCTGTACCTTACTCCACCTTCTGCAACACCTGTGCTCTGCAGTAAGTTTGATGGGAAAAATGCTGCACAGAAAGCAATGCGGACAAGTAGAGCCTCCTCACTTGCTTGTTTGTTCCCAGATCTTTAAACCTCGTTGACATCGGAGGGGCTGTGGTGAGGTGCGGGAGTAGCCCCGCCAAACTGTGACACCTCCAGAGTGGCCTGGCCCAGGTGGCTCTTGTCCATCATCCTCCTCTGAGGGGCCTTTCCTAATCACCCAATCTTTGGAAACTCACCCATCATATCCTAGAACACACCTCTGTTTTATTTTCAAATTCTAGCTCTTTCTTTATATTTTTGTGCTTTTGTGTCATAGTTTATGTAAATCTATGTTTTATTTGTGTACTTTTTTAAAAGCAAACATTGTGTTTGGGGATGATTGTAGATTCGCGTGCAGCTGTAAGAAATAATGCAGAAGAATCCTAGGCGCCTTTTATTCCGTTCCCTCCGATGGTAACATCTCACAAAGCCAGAGTGCAATATCACAACTGAGACACTGATGAGATCTGCCTTTTTTAAGATGTTTTTTTCAGCTAGAAACTAACAGCCACCAAATCAGTGGCTTTGTCTTGTTCAACAAAATACTCCCAACATCCAAAACAGTGCCTGACATGTAGTAGGTGCTTAATAATTGCTCACTAAATGTGTGAATAAAAAATGGAATGGAAGAGCCCCGTGCCATTTTTCATCCCTTCCCTGCCCCCCAACCCTGAAGCATCCCTGCGAGGCCCAGGCGGCCATTGTTCTGCAAAGTCACTGGTTTCCAAAGCTCTGTGCACTGAATTTCGTTACCATCAGTGAGAGCAACGGTCTTCAACCTGGGGGTCCATGAAGATCCTTCCCAGGACTGTGTGTGTATGAATAATTTGGAGGGAATCAGTTTCTAGCTACTCAACTTATGTTTCCACAATGTTCCAAAATTGCTCTGCCCAAGCAGTTTGGCCCAAGAAGGGTTTGCAGAGGCTCTTCTCCTACGTGACAAGAAGTAGACCCCTCCCTTATCCCGAATCTTACTTGGGTGTTTTGCCCCAGGATTTCAAACCATCTGCGGTGTTACAGAAAGGGGTAAGTCGAAATGTTAGTTTGGACCAAGCCTCCCAGGCTGCCCCTGAATTGTGCGTGTTCCTGTCATAGGTGAAGCCTGGTCCTGGAAGTGTGGTCTGGGCTGCGTCTGCTCAGAATCAGGAGCAGCAATGCTGACCTTCTCTGCTCGGGGTGTTTCTCAGCACCACCATCCTTTTCAAGCTGCATTGGTAAAAGTGATAGGTGAAATTTATGCGTGACCTTTTTCCTATTTGATGCGCTTCATCCCATTAAGGTATTTCAATTCTTTTTAATCACATCATGAAATATTTATTCCAATTATACCTAATTTAAATTTTATTTCAACCTACATAATGTGTACTATTGGGTTGGCCAAAAAAAGTCCATTTGGTGTTTTTCCATAAGATAACAGACACATTTCTCATTTTCACCAATAACTGTATTGATTTGGATATTTTGAGTGTGCTGGCGGTCTGCTGCGTGGTGTAATGTTGACTGTTCTCAGTCAATGTCTCGGTTGGTTTGATTGCCATCCACTTCACGGGTCTACCCGACTGTGGAGCCTCGTCCAGCAAGAAATCTCCAGCAGGAAACTGAGCAAACCACTTTTGACACGTTCAATCAGTCACAGCACCTTCCCCATGCACTGCACAGATCTTTGTGTGTGATTTAGTTACATTTTTACCTTTCTTGAACTAATAAAGCAGACTATGTCGAAACTGCCACGTATTTTCTTCCATCTTCAATAATAAAATGGCCACACAAAAATTCACCAGTTTTGATAAGTGTTTTTTTTTTTTTTAAATGCACGCTGCTGTGACAGCCGTGACAATGCAATGTAACAAAATTGTTTCCAATGAAGTTAAAGACAGCTAAGTGCTCCTACAGCCATCTTATGAAAAAAAACAAAAGAACTTTTTGGCCAGCCCAATATTTTCTACTTCCTATTAACACAGTGAAGTTATATATATGCTTTAGATAATCAGCCCAACAGCGTGCACATGTTTTCCCAACGCCCTTGGGGGCGTGATGCCCCAAAGATTGAGGACTGCTGAGACCGTACAGCCCTTCGGTCAGCCTTTGTCACTGCCATTCTGAGGCCTTCACTGCGCCCCACATTTGATGCAATCAGCCTACTCCCTGAGAAGTTATCAAGAAGCAGCCAGGACACAAACGCTCAGGGTTGAATAGTTCTCTTGAAAGAGGTCTCCCTGTGTTCAGCTGATAATCAGACAAACGGCTGTGCTGAGATAGGTCAGCGAGGGGGACCCGCTGCTCCCCGTCCCTCATCCGGGCTCTGTTTCTCTCCCGATAGGAGCACATAATCCCATCAGCGCCAATGGGAGTTATGTGCCTGCTTCACTGGTGACAATGGGCTGTCTGAGAAGGACAATTGTTCCCAGCAACTGAGGGGGTAAACACGATTGCCTATTCCCAGCCACCATCCATGAAGGGTCCGGCCGAGCCCCTAAAGCTCTCTTTGAGAGGCTGCAGAGTGGGGGGACTCGCCGGCCTTCTCCTCCCTTAGTGGGGCCATCCCCACCTCCAGTGGCAACCTGTGTCCTGGGGCTTCTCCCGCGTCCCCACCAAGACTGGCTGCCAGAGGTCTTCCCGGCTTCTCTCCTCGCTCCTCACTCCTTCTAAAAACAAGCCCCTTCTCTATGTCATTCTTGGTGATGAAGTCAGCAATAACAATGTAGCATTTACTGAGCACTTATTATTTCCCTGGGCACCAAGCATTTTACATACAGTTATTCCTTCAGCTGCAAATCCTCGTGGTAACTCTGCAGGATCGTTCCCATGAGATAAGGCTAAATCAGAGCCTCAAGTGAGTCACAGTCTGGTGAGTTGGGGTACCCGGAGGCAGACCCCAGGGCTGTATGTCTCTGAGTCCCGTGCTCCAAGTTACACTAGTGCTTCCCAAGGTGTGTTTCCTCCCAGATGTTTTGAGACAAAGCTGGGGAAGTGCTGTGCAATGTGTCTGCCTCCGAACCCCCCCCCACCCCTCCTGTCCCAAAACCTTGCCTGGAGATTCCCAGGGTACTTTCGTTTATTAACAGTTCCGGGAAGCCCAGCAGGGAGGGAATTTATTAACTCACTAAACTCACTGTTACCCAAGTATTTGCCCTTCTTTTCATGGGGCAGATTACACTTCATTAAATGCTAAATCATATTAGAACGGTGGGGGAGGGGAGGCGAGCCGAGGGAAGTTACAGACCTGAGGGGCCCTCTACTCGCAGCCCCTGGAGACGGCTGTGGGGGCCGAGCTGTTGACCGTTGCTTTGGATTTGGGGGTGGCTGACAAGGGAATCATAGCCAGACTCTCTCACAGGGCCCTGCACGAAGTCCCATCTTCCAGCATCTGCTGCCCCGCCTTTTGTACCCAAAATGTCACCTGCTTTCCCACGGCCGAGGAAAAAACACAAATAGCTCCAGAATACGGGGAGGGAGAGAGAATGGCTGAGCTGAGACCATTGCTCTGGGACCGAGCTGAAGTTCAGTGGGCAAGGTTGTAGTAGAGATGAAAGCTTTGGGTCAGGTGGTCCCTCTTTGGGGACTGGCAGGCCGTGGCAGAGTTCTCACGTGAACCTGGCTGTCCCTGGGGCTCCCCACAGCAGCAGGCTGGGGCCAGGACTCCTCCCCTCCCCCCACCCTGGGATGTACTCACAGCTGAGGCCTCTCATCTCTTTGTCCCAGTTGGAGGGAAGGGACAGAGCCTCAGGCGTCAGGCAGAGCATGAGGTCCCGGCTGACGTGGGACATGCCAAGATGACATGTCATGGGGATTTGTGGGCCTCACTGGAGCCATTTCCTCCAGGGGGTCATTTTATTTAGTTCCAATTGGACTCTGTGATTGGTCTCAGTCCTGGGCCACCTGGTGTCCTGGCTCCATATGGCAACAGCGAGGAAGATGCCATTTTTCCATTGAAATATGCTTCCGCCTCACTATAGATGAGTCTGTCATTGCCTTTGGCTGGAAAGGGGCTTTGATTTTTAAAACTGAGCCTGGGAATAATTTATCCGCTTCTGATTTGTTGGACCGATGGGTCAGTGTCTGCTCTACTAATTCGAACTGAGAGTCACAGCATGGGAACGACAGGGGGGTCTGAGAGGTCAGCAAGGCCCACCACTGACCTCGCATGGGAATCCTTTCCACCCACTCTTGACAGATGGTCTTTTAGCCTCTGGCTGAGCGCCTGGGCAGACAGGGAGCTCACTCCCTCACTGTGGAGAACTGTGATGCTCTGACCACCTTTCAGTAAGTGCGACTCCGTATGGAGCTAATAACAGGCAGGTACCCTTTAAGAAACACTCACCACCTGCCAGACCCCGTGGTAGGCATTCTATATGCATGGCATCCTTCATCTTTATAATAACCCTCTCAGGTAGATGCCTTTATTAGCCCCATTTTGCAGAATGAGTAAAACAAGTCACAGGGGGTGAAAGAATCTGGGTTCCAAAGTCAGAAGCAGTTGGAGCTAAATTCTAAAACGGTCACCCAGAGCATTCGCTCTTTGACACTCTGGCTCCTCGCGTTGGGCATGCGCCGCTCCTGTGCTCGAGCATGCCCTGGGAGCCCGGCCCTGCGCTGCGGGCTGTGCGTGCACTCATGTTGCTGCACAAGCTGTGAGGGGCTGCAGGCCTGCCTGTGGTGTCATCTCATTCCAGGTTGGGGTCGAGGCGACGTCTTGGGACCTTAACTCTTATGTCTATCGGTGAGCCTATAGTCAAGCTGGTTGTGGTGTACTTCATTTTGCTTAACGTTGCGAACCTATCGATGACCTCCTGTGAACTTACTACGTGCCTTAGTATGCCCATTTCAGAGCTAAGGACCGAAGTGCCAGAGGCTGTGTGGTTCAGCGACTGCCACCAGCGGGGCTGTGACTCTGATGAAGGCCTTTTTGACTCAAAGCACACACTGTCCATCAAAGCTATAGTTAGTGCTGCCGTTGTAGAGGTGGCGAAACTGAGGCGCAGGGAATCCAGGACTTTGTCCAAGGTCGTGAGCCAGAGGTGGCGGAGCTTGGAGTTTGGCCTGACGCCGATCTCAAGTCTCCCTCTGTCTCCCGCTCACCTCTAACTCTGCCCCTTCCCGGTGCCTCTCCTGCCACCTGGATCCTAGGGGACAAGGCAGTCCCTCTGGTGAGGGGTGAACCCACCCCTGTCCCCCTCAGTAGCTTTGACTAGCTTTCCATGCAGCTGCACACGCCTGAGCCTCGTCACCTAAGTTTGCCAACCACCCAGCTAGAGAAAGCGTATGGTCTTTCCCAATTCTAAAGTTCAAAGATTCCTTCATCCATCCTTAGTCACCTTCAGAAGAAGTCATGGAAAGCCATGTGGATGGGAAAGTCAGAAAGACCTGGGTTCCAGTCTCTGCCCTACCATTCCCCCTCTGTGGGACGTAAAGCAGATCGATCGACCTCCCAGAGGCTCAGTGTCCTTGCCTACAGGATGGAAGTAAAAGTGACTGCCTGGTATGGCTGCCAATCTGCCTCTGTAAGAAGAGTGGGCTTCCTCCTGGGAGTGCGTTCTAAACGTATCTCTGAAGTTCCAGGACCCGGGCCTGAGCTGTTGATGACGTGTTGCCGCCAACGCAGTAGCACCCACCGCCACTGTCAGTGAAATGTCGTGTGCTTGTCGGGTGTGCGTGCACACTCCACGCCCTTTACCCTCACGACACAGCTCACCTAATCCCCCGATGCAGCCCCTCCAACTTGTCCTCTTCCTCTGAGAGAGGCTTAGCCTAGGAGTTAAAATCCATGGGCTTTAGAGTCCAATATTTTCCCACTTTGGCTTGTGGTCTTATACGAGTCAGTCTGGTTGAACCCAGCTTCCCTTGTTCAAAGGAAGGGAATGAAAACGTCAAGGTTTTAGGGGCGCTCAGACATCATTTCTCTTTCCATTCCCTGCCCTGTTCTCTCCCTTCGGTCAGCTCTGGGACCAACATCTCAGCAGCACCAAATGCTACTTGTGTCTTCCTCTGGTGTCCCCTGCTTCACGCCCTCAGTTTGAGCTGGAGGACAATTTATCAATATTGTAACAGACGTGAGGACATGTTGTAGCCTTACTGCAAGTGTTGTTCCAACGTAAAATGCTTGTTTTGTTCCTCTAGGCCGAAGTTTGTGAATTGCTGTGATTTGCACTGTATTCATTCATTCAGATAATACATGCCAAGCCTTGTGTAGGTGTGTGAGGCTTAATACAGGGCCTGGCATATAGTGAGTATTCAGTGTTTGATGAATAAATGATGAATGGATGCGTTAGTACTTCTTCAAGGCAGCAGTGACATGAGCACAGCTGGCTGCCACCTAAACCCAGTGACCTAAGGGCCATGTGACGTCAGAGGAACCCTCTGACTCCAACTCTTGAGCGGAACTCCGTGTTAAAACCAAGGCAAGTCATTCTTTCGGAAGCCGCACCAGACTGTGTCCAGGCAGGCGTGGAAAACAAATAGATGTTTTCTTGACGAGAACTCTCATCCGCATTTGTTCTTAACTGGGCATCTCTCACAAATGATTCCGAAGAGCAGAGGACAGGGGAGGCTGGACCCCGGGCCGCAGACCTCCTCCCATTTCACGCCTGGCTGTTTTGTAACTGAGGCCACGCTGAGGGCGCCACTGACTGGCGGGTGAGGGTTTGGCTCCCGTGACTAATGGAGGTCCTGTGGTGGGCCATGCTGGGGATCCTGGGTGTGGGGCCTGATGGCAAAGGCTGAGCCACCAGGGGCAGGTAGGAAAACAGACGGGCAGCTGGGCAGTGGAGCCGGCTGGCCTGCCTCTTCTCAGAATCCCCAGCTCCCCAAAGCCACCTGCAGGGCAGGGTGACTTTGCAGAGAATGGAGGGTTGTGTACAGAAGGAGGGGACAGTTACCATGGTAACCACCCTCTGTTGTCCAAACTCCGGTGTTAATCCCCCCAGGCTTTTTAGAGGTGTTTTCTATTATTTAAATCACCTTCGTACTTTATTTCCCAGGTTTTGAGCTTGCTCTCTGTTTTTTCAAATTTTCTCCAAAGTAAATGTAACCATTGTAGATTCTTCTCCTCCATTTGTCTCCATGAGACGGGAAGCCGCGTTCCTAACGCAGGTCACCTTCTGGCCCTTGGGTGCAAGCATCTCTGCACCTGCACCAAGGTCGGGGGCTTCTAGGGCAACAACTTCTGACCGTTTTTTGGATCAGGGTCTGGGGGTAGATTGGTTGAAGTTCAGGCCATAGCTGCGCCCTGGATTCTGGACGCTCAGTGGTGGCCTTTGTGGCACTTCCCCTTTGAGTGGCAGGTGAAGAAACAGGGACTGTGTCACACATGCTGCCAATGAGGGGGGTCCCTGACATTGACATGGGGGGAGGGGTCCCAGCACACCCTCGTCCAACAGGGGCCTTCATAGCCCTGTGTGTGGGCGCTACTGCTGCCAGGAGGCTAATGACCCTCCTGTCACTTCGGAGGCCAACCCTCCAGGTTGGAAAGCAGTTGTTAATTAAGGTAGCGGGGCTGCAGGGCCATCTGCGGGGCCCAGCAGATGGAGAGCTGGAGAGGTGCTGGAAACGTTGGAGGTCCTCTCACCGCCGCCCCCGCCCCTGCCAGTGCAGTGCCAAACAAAAGCGGGACTTCGCCGGGAGACTCCAAGCTTCTGGCACTTCGGTGGCTTCCTTCTGGTTTTCCTAGTTGCACACTCTAGAGACATCACTGGAGCTGGTCCCCTCCTTTCTCCTTCTCCCACCACCAATCTCTCTCTTCAGTCCGCTCCTTGGTCACAGGAGCCTGGGGAGGGTTCTCCCTGGGCCCAGAGCGGGCACTGAGAGGAAGCCGCTGGATTCTGGCTGCCGTTTTCATCTTCTTTAATTCTTCTTTCGGCCTCCCCGATATTTCTTTCATCTTCCCTTTGCTCGAGGCCCTTTACAAAGGAAAAGGTGGGGGATAAAGGCTGGGGGGAAGGGGAGCCCCACCTTGCACATTCTCCTGAGCTCCGAGGCTTGCCCACCCAGACTTCCAGAGCAGTCTCCATGATGGTGGTGGTGATGGTGATGATGATGATGATGATGATGGTGGGAAAGGAACAATTGCATGCTCACTACAGGGGATGGGCTGGCTTTCCAAGATGTCCCTGGCCTCCAATTGCCTTCTAATTAAAACAAAGCGATTGTCATCCAGACAGCAGATTGGCCTCGTCTGGGACACGGTGGGCCCACGCGGAATGGTTGGGGGACAGATAAAGGCAAAGCAAATACAGGCGTGATTTATACATGGGGAAGCCCCGCTGCTGAGGGGTTAAGTCGCTAGAAGCAAGTCACCTAGCTGCTGAGGAACCGAGGCTCACTCAGACACAGGGAGCTGGACTCTGCGGCCCCTACCTCCCCCTGAGTCTCTCCGTTCTGAGGGCGAGTTTGTTCATAACGTCTGTCGCTGACCACATGGTCATCGTGCGTTGCTGACAGTCTCATGGCAGCCAGCAATGGGCCTTTCCAAGACTGATTCACAGGGGAGCAAAATGGACAGCAAGGGAGGGGCATGATGATAAAGGGAAACCCTGAAATGGCAAAGACTGAGCAGTCACAGGGACACTGGCTGAGCAGGGAATGTCCACTCCCCAAACGCACCTGTTCCTGCATCGCGCGCTGTGCACCAGGGCTCACGCTATGTGACACGGCCTCCTCTGTCTCGTTCTAATGCCCGAAGGCAACCCGGAAAGCCGTGGGAGCTGCCTGAGACGCTGTCTGGGGACCAGGAGGGGACACTGGCAGGGCAGTAGCTAGAGGAGGAGAAGAATGAAGCTCTTCATGATGCTCATTTGCCAACCTGGACGCAGGAAGAAAACTCCGAATGTTCCTTCCCGGGCCCCTCGATGCCCCTCTTTTCTAATAAGGAAAGAGGATGCCCATTTATTAGCACTTACTGTATGCCGGCACTGTGCTAGTACCCTCAGGCCTAACATGTCACTAAACCCTCCCATGGATCCCATGCGTTTGGGATTAATAATTTGTGTTTTGTGGGTGAGGAAACAGAGACCAACAGAGGTCAGGTGACTTGCCCAAGGGCTGGGACACTTGGAACCGGACACGGAGGTCAGAACTCACTAGACCGTCTGCCCAAGGGCAGGGACCGTCTGCAGGGCCAGGCATGCAGCAGGTGCTCAGTAAATATTTGCTTAAGGAATGACCATCAAGCTTCACTCTTCCCACCGACCCTCCAACTCCTCTGGGGACTGACCCCAGCCCACTCCCCTCACTTTCTTTCTGCAGCTTAGAAAAGAAGACACATAGGTGGGCAGGCTGGGGTGTAGCTGTGCCCTATTTCCAGACCATAAGTTCCACAAGGAGGACGGACCTAAAGTTACCCCATGAGGAGGAGGTGGGAGGGACTTCCGAGCCTCGTAGAGTCAAGGGACACGCCTCAGGCTGCCCAGCGTGTCCTCGCTGAGGAGCCACCAGCACAGGTGGCTGCTGGGGGCACGACCCGCCCCCCACCACCCCAGCCTCCCAGCTGCTCAGGTGTGCCCCCTCCGTGCTCCGTCGCAGAACCTCAGAACTGGCACAGCTGACGGAGGCTCCCCACCTCGGGGTGCAGAATAGTAGCTTGAGCAGACATCCTGTCAAAACAGAGTAAGAAGCTGTGAAGAAACAGTCTGTGAGCCCAGCCACGCCCGGCTTGCTCTCCTTTCTGGGGTAAAAGAGCAGTGGGAAAACAGTGTTTAGTTCTGCCAGAATAGTCGATTGCACTCATGAAGCACGCCTAACTTCTGGAATTGTTAACTTAGGGCAGATTTGTTCTCCTTCCTTTGTTGCTCTTTTCTCTGTCCCCCACCCCCCAGCCCGCTCCTGGCTCCCTGTCCTCTCCCCTCTCTCCCTCCCTCTCACGTCCTCTCCAGAGGTCACCCCAGCTGCCTGGCTCTGCAGCCCCAGGTTCCCTGGCTTCTGAGGCCTGCATGGCCCCCATGCCTTTGTCTAAGGAGCAGAGGGGAGGCTGGTGAATTATTGATGAGGCACTGCCCTCTGTGGAGGCCCAGGGCTGAGCCTGGGGTGGCCCAGGCCCCTGGAGAGGCAGACTGGTCAGTCTGGAAGGCCTGCAGGGTGCAGACGGCAAGAGGGGGGAAACACTGAGGGCCGATCATGTTCCTCTCCGCCCAGCCTGGGGCTGGGACAGGCAGGGGCCGGGGCTACTGGGAATCCCCAACAGATGGAACTCGGAGCGGGGAGCCGAGTGTGCGAGGCGTCTGGGGATTCACAGTTTACAGCCACCGTGTTCAGCCCCCTCACCTTCAGCTTCTGTGAGTCGGTTCCCGGAAACCCAGGCAGCACGCTCGTGGCCGTGGCCGGGGCGCCTGTGCCAGCCTCGCTGGGCCCTGGGCGGTGGCACCCAGCCCGCCCCTCCCACCCTCCCTGGAGCCAGCAGAACCTCCCCAGCCCAGTCCCATTTGGGTCAGAGGACACAAGAAGCAGCTTTGTTTGTCCCAAGGCCATGGGCCAGCATTAAGTGGGACGGCTTTGTGGCACGAAGGACAGGCAGAGCTGTGAGTTATTCAGTCTCAGGTACAGGCATTTTGGAGAGAATATGAAAGAAAAAGAATAATTTCCACACTATAGTCTAAAGAAGCAGACCTTGCGTTCACCGGCCAGCGTGCCGGGAGGGTTTTCTGCCTTACAGTCGCTTTCTCCGGGGGGCTGCTTCCTGGGCGGCAATTCTACCCACAGAGGATTCGCTTGCTCCTTTAGCATTAACACTGCATTTTGTGTGAGTGAGTGAGTGAGAGAGCGGGGGGGGTCCCCTCAACACAGTGGCGTTAACGTGTGAGCGGAAACTCCTTCTACCCGTTGCCTCCATGAAGGGAAAAGAAAACAGGTCTCGCAGCCCCGGTGCTGCCTCAGTGTAGCTGTGGGATATGCTGTCCATGGACACATTTGCACAGGGAAATGCCGCACGGCGACAGGAGGCTGTCCCTGTCCCTGTCCCCCGGGGAGGCCCCATCTAAGGGACTTTTGAGAGGGGCAGTGCCCCTTCCATGCACGCGGTCCTGGCTGCATCCCCGGAGGCACCTCAGACTGAGCCTCTTTGTGAAAAGCCCAGAGGTTCAGCCTCTAGAATGTGAGGTGAGGACTTCACCGCACCCGGGCCCCCGACTTTGGGCTCCTCACTGGTTACTTTCACTGTCTCAAGCAGGACTCTCAGACGTCGGGGGGACTGTGAGGGCTCAGCTCTAGGCCTGGTCCCAGTTCCCTGTGGAGCCCCACCCTGCTTCACTCCATCGTCCCTCCTAGGGGCCTCCACCCAGGGCTCAGGAGCGTCAGTGCACAAGTGCAGACAAAGTGTGTGTGCACACATGCAAAATGTCTGTGCCCCCCACTTCCTTCCGATACCCCCAGAGTGAGTGAGGGGACATGAGGGGACACACTGGCCGCCACTTGTCAGATGCCCAGGACACGGTGAGCTGGCGCTGCTGGTGGCCTCCTTCTGGTATGAATCTCCACCTCCAGGTTGTATTGTTTGTAACAAACAGATGTAGTTACTAGAAGACCCCATTCAAATCTGCTTTGGCATTAAAACCGAGTCCAGCCCCGGCTGCTGCAGAGCCGAAGGCCTGGCCATTCCATTTCCGGGGAGACCTGTCATAGCTGCTGGGCTCCCCGGGCAGAGCCCGAAGGAGGCAGGACCAGGTTCTTGGTGGGAGCCCAGGAGGTAATGAGGGGGTGAAGGCCCTGAATGGGTGGCAAACCCTCCTGGGCTTTTAGCAGAGTGGTGCTGCCCTCTGCTGGCAAGTCTGGGCTAAGCCACTGCCTGGACAGCGCAGATTCTCAGGCACCCCTGCGAGGTTCAAAGGGCCTTGCACCCCAGTAGGAAGGGAGGCTGGGTTCGGTGACCCTGGCAATGAGAAAAGGGGACAGCATTCGATCTAAAAGCTGTGGGAATTCTTTGTTTGGAACTACTGCGTCCCATGCCCGGAGGTGATAGGGATCAGGGCGGCCAGAGGTTACAGTAGCTAGGTTAGTTTCTTCTAAGGGCCTGGGCAGTGTTACATCTACACATAGCTTTTTATTTCAGTCAGAGAACAGCTGGGAGAAATTAGGTTGCAGCATTTTACTTTTACAGATGAATACAGTGTGACTCAGAGAGGTAAATAAACTGTCCTAAGGCCACATAGCAGCAGCAGCAGCTTTGAATTCGGGCTGTGTAATGCCAGTGCCCACCCTGGGATCACCTTACAGTTTGGGATTTCTTTCCGGATGTTAGAATGGGGTTGACAGAAATGCCTAATCCTCTGGGGGTGACTCCAGTCCTCAGGGCCCTGCTTCTCCCACTAATGGAATGGACGTTGACCTAGATAATGGGTTACATGGACCCCAAAGCCAAGAAGAGGCAACCTTGTGGGACGGAAACACTGGTTGTCCTGGGTTATCAGTCCAGCTTTGAATTCTAGCTTGTGTGACGTTCCGGTTACTGGACCTCTGAGACGCTGTTTGCTCATCTATAAAATAAGGGGTAGGTGAGGATTAGGGTTGGCTGTTGTCGTTTTAACCAGCAAGGATTGTTTAATAAATGGTTTCCTTCCTCATAGACACCATGTTTGGGAGGGGGGGAATCTCATCTACCAACTCACATCGTAATAATTTATTTTTTCTCTCACTTTTGATTAAAAAGAGATAGGTAACCATCCACTGCAGTAACCACATGCTCCCCAGGAGTGGTAGGCAGCTATGACCTTCAACTGGTAGAAGATATACGTGTAAGGCCTTACTGAGTGTACATGTTAATTTTTATTAGATGTTTTGGAAGTAAAACCTGCTCATGAGCCCCCAAGATCCAAGAGGTACAGGGCTCCAGGCTGAAAATGGTGTCCCTTCTTTTCTAGCATTTTCTGAGGGTGTGGTGTTTATATCCCGAAAGTCCCAGGGAGATGCCAGCCCCAGGGAGCAGTGGTGGATTCTTCCAGCAAGCCTGCTTTGGTTCCCATGTTCCTCTGGACCCCCCAATGCCAGCCAGAGTGCCCGGCTTGGGAGCAGAGACGGACTCTAGTGCAGCCCGTGCTTATCACCTGCGTGAGGCACCCCTGAGCAGGGCAGAGACTGCACACCTGTCCGTGGTGGCCCCCTCCTCCCATTTGTCCTCTTCCTCCTTCCCCCTTTTCAGAGCCAGGGAGGGTGTCGTAGCTTTGAAAGTGTTCGCTCAGCCACTGCTGGGAATCTTGCCTAAGGAAAGAGTCTAAAATATGGGGGATTCTTTGTGCAGGAAGATGCTCATCCTGATGTCATTTGTAAAAGTGACAGATTTAAACCATTCTAAATGGCAAACAATAGGGGAATGGTAAATTATGGGGCATCAACAAAATGGACTATTATACCACCATGAGATATTATGTGTGCAAGAAATATGAAAGCACGTTTCTGGTCAGTTAACAATGCAGGCTGCAGAATTCTATTGTACGATTCGATTGCAACAATGTGAAATTTGTGAACGGTTATAGACTGGGCTTGGCTGGAGGCACCGCAGGAGGCCAGTCTTAACCCTTTTTGACAACAAAACTCCCTTTTTGGCTACTTGGTGAGCCTGTCTGTGAGCCCCTGCTCAATGTATTTTTAAATGCATAAAATATAAAACGTAGAATTTCAAAGGGAACTGATGATATTGAAATACAGGTGTTAAAATGTTAAAACAAATTTAGCAATATAATAGTGTATATGCTTCTTTTTAACACCTTAAATAACCAGATCTAGCAGGGGGTTTAATAACCACTATACATATGAAGAATTGATGATGCAAAGAGTATTTCAAAATACCTGCAAAAAATAAAACAGGGGATAAACCTGACTGAGGTCTCCATCACTGACCAAGCTGCTCGTGCAGCTGAGACTACTGTGATTTGATGCTCGTTCACCATGGACGGAAATGCTGCCTCTTAGTTAGAACCTGATAAAAATAAGTATGCCATTTTTCCCAATCAAGTTCATGTACCCTCTGAATGGGCCCTGAGGGGGTTCATGAACCCTGATTTTCAAACCCCTACATCAGAGTCTTTTCTTCTTTCTTCTGTAGCCCTGGCTAAAATAGGACCCAAACAGAACAGAAGGAAGCCGCGCCTCCAGTTAGGAAGCATGGGGTGGGGTCAAGACGGTTCCTAGGGGATGTCAGGCTCCTCAGCTGCCTTCCTGCAGCCTGCAGGTGGGTCGCAGGCCAGTAAGAGGCTTGGAGGGCCAGTGCCCACTGGAGGGCAGCATTGAGTCAGGATTTCGGAGGGGCTCTTGGTCAGGTTAATATCAGGTGATCCCTCCTGGAGGAGTGGATGCCCCCGTGGGACCACACTGGGGAGGGGTGATCTGGTAACTCCGAGAGGTATGTCCTTTTACAAAGGGGCCGGATAGCAGTGTTTACCAGCGTGGACTCTGGTATCAGCCTTCATGTGTTTCAATCCAGCTCTGCTGTCTATTGGGTGTGTAACTTTGGCTAAGTTATTTAAGCTTTCTGTGCCTCAGTTTCTCCATGGGGTTGATATGAAGATTACATGAATTAATGCAAACTAGGCATTTTTTCAGTTATCTTGCTGCAAAACAAATTACCCCCGAACGACTATTTGCTCACAATTTTGCAGTTAGAGCAGGGATCCATGGGAACAACTGCCTCGCCCATGTGCTGTTGGCTGGGACATGGGTGGGTGACCCCAGAGGTCCTCCTCAAGGGTGGGGCACCTCAGCTGGGGGCTGGTGGGGCCGGTCCCTCCAGCAGGGCAGTCAGAACGTTTTCCACAAGGTGGCTCGGGACCACAAGAGAACGGTTGTAAAAGCCGCTGGCCTCATAAGACTGAGAGCGGGAGCCGGCACAGTGCTACCTCTACCACATCCATGAGTCGAGGCAAGTTACAGGCCAGCCCAGATTCAGGGAGAGAGAAAAGCTCCGCTTCTTCGTGGGAATGGCGATTTGCACTCTAGCAACGGGAGGCATTATCGGTGGCCAACTTGGCAAAAATTCACCATGGGTCCTTAAAACAGTGCACAGCGCAGAGGAGACCTTTATAAATGGTAGCTACTGTCACAGCCGAGCAGAACGAGGCTGATCGTGCCGCTGGTGAGGGCAGACCTGGAATTTAAACCCAGGTCTTTCTGAAGCGGCGTGCCCTTGTCCAAGTCAGGTAACCTCTCTGTGTGACATGGGATGGGTCTGACAAAGATAAGCGATTCATAGAATTATTGTGCCGACAAAGTAAGGAAATGCCCAAGAAAGCATCGTATAGCCTCTGAAGCATTATGGGAGCACAGGTTATTCTGAGACCTTAATTTGAACATCATACATTCAGAATTTATCTCCTGCTGGTGGAATCTGGACTCGGGTTTACATTCTTTGGCACTAGCAGTGACAGTAAGGTGGCCAAGGGTGGGTGACAGGAGGGGACATCTAGCACTTAACCTATCAGCCATAGTCATTCCCAAGTTTTGGGGAAGCAGCCATCGACGTGAATGTGAATTACAAGCCACTCTTAACTGTTCAAAACAGGAACTCCCAAGAACCTCCTTATACACAAGATGAATCTGGAGGCAGGAATCTGCTTTCTTTCGAAGCCTCTGGCCCTCTCCCTTTCCCAGGGCCCGTCTGGGCTTTGTGTTGTCACCTCCGGTGAGTGTCCAGATCCCCCTTCTCAGTACATGGTGCTGTGCCCTGAGTCCTTCTGCCCTCTGAGGGTGGGCTGATAGCCCTCCAGCCCAGCCCACTCTACCTGGAGGCTCCCCTCCTTGAAGAGCGTCCCCGTTAGCCATTCTCCTCACGTGCGTGCTCTGCTCCAGCTGCAGGGACCAGAAGCTGTGCTTTTATTAAATTTGATCCTCATCAGAATTGCATTTGGTGGTTTTCCAAGTTATGACTTCCTAATTAGCTCTTTGTTGAAGCTGTTTTTTATTGCTTTACTCAAATAGCCCCCTCCCCTTTTTCGATGGTTTGGCATTCTCTGGTTATTTCCCCACTTAAGAGAAGATGAGAAGTGGGAGAGAGAGAGAGAGAGAGAGAGAGAGAGAGATTGTGCTTCCTGAGACATCCGACATCTAATCACAAGCTTTAGGAGCACCCTGAAGATGCTGGGTTGCCAGCTCTACCGACATCTGCTTCCAGCCCGCAGGAAAATGCCTCTTTGGGCCAGGGCGGCTGAGAGGGTGAGCTCTGAAGTCAAACTTTCTGGGGTCAAACCTTGGCTCTGTTATTTGCCTGTTGTGCAATCTTGGCTGTGGTCATCCATCCGGTTCTCTGAGCCTCGATGTTTTCATCTTTACAATGAGAAAAATAGCCATGTGCTTCAGAGATCTGCTGTAAAGCTTCACTGAGGTCACACCTGTGCAAGCCCTGTGACGTCCTCAGTGACATCAGCAGCTGTCTCTGTATTCTAAGGACAATGCTGTGTAAGAAGAATCTGTGTAAGTGGGTAGAAGTCTCATGTGCTCTACAAATATTGTTGGTTTTTTTATTACTACTAAGAATAATTAGCTTTTTGCCTTGGGTAAGTTACTTTATCTTTTTGGATATGTGGACTAGACAACAGGTTGCAAACTCAGACACCTTCAGGAGCCAGGGATGCACTAGAAATGAGTAAAGGAGACCCAATGAAAGAAATGTTATCTACAGGTATTGTGGTTCAAAAAAAATGCATCGGGGGGCAGAGCTCCCCAGTTACATAAACTGGGGGAGCTCTGGGTGAAACACAATGGAGCAGGTCTTCACATAGGACTCCCCGGAGCCTTTAAAGTGCCCGAGTGCCTGGTGAGTTTCTAAGGCAGGGAGAGCATACAGGGGCGGTGTGTCCGAGCTTCTCCGGCCACAGGCTGCTTCGTGACTAGTACTCTGCTAACTGCACCTGGCAAGTCCACGGGCTGGTGATCTCAACCACTCCTTCTAACTGTGAAATTCAGCCTTCAATTTGTTTGGGTCTCTGCAGTTAGAGAGATTTCCGATAGATGATAATTCCCTATAGTTGTTGGCTTTCACCAAAACTACAACTAATTCTATTCATATGACAGTAGACAAGGTCTGTCCAGAAGGTATCCAGCTATGTAGTATGAAAAATAGAGAAATTTATTGAAGAAACAAGATACAAGAAACATTATATATAGGACAATGATACCTCAGTCCCCTTCAAAGTAGGCATCTTGGGACCTCACACAGTTCTCCCCATCACCATCAGCTGCCCTGTCATATTTTACTGAACCTCATCAAAGGTCTGAAATCTCACCCCTTTTAAAGGTGATTTTATCTTTGGGAAAAGCCAGAAGTCACAGGGCACCAAATCTGGGCTGCAGTGGGGCTGAGTCACCTGGGTGATGTGATGTTTCGCCAGAAAACTGCACAAGATGTCATGCATGAGCGGGTGCATTGTTGTGTTGAAGCTGTCAATCATCAGTTGCCCAGAGCTGTGGCCTCCTGAATCATCTGAATAGTTTCCGCAGAGGAATGTTCAAGCTTAACACAAAATTTGGTGCAGATTTGTTGCTGTATTTGTTGCTCATTTTTAATGCGATGGCCACACAGCACACATGCTCCCTCCATAGGGTCTACCACCCCCACTGACTGGTACAGTGAAGTCGTCATTGTTCACACGTGAGCATTCCAGTCCACTCTCCTGGGCTGCCAGGTTACGTCGATGTTGTGCAAACTTCTCGTTATATTAACCATGGCTGGACTTTTCTCAGACAGATCTCGTACACCTTAGATGGTCAGCTGTCTGTGAAACACGTCTGGGTGCAGATGCTCCCACCCAAGCTGGACTCACATCAGACAGCAAAGGGTCAGTCGCGTGGGGGCCAGAGGAGGGGAGCAGTGCTGAGGCCCATCTGTTACTTGGGGAAAACCAGGAAATCATTCGGACCTAGAATTTGCTCGGCTAAATCTTGGCACAGTACAGCTGAGGTTCAGAAGTCCAAGGCCTGCAGCAAGGCCATTTCGGGCTTCCTCTGCTTTCACCAGCTCTCATAGTCTAGGATTTGTCCTTTCCAGTGACAGGAGAAGGCAAAATCAGAACATTTTGCGCGCACCTACTGTTTCCAGGCATCTGTCAGTCACTTATCGTCTTCATCAGCTTGCTTACTTTAGGTGTGTATGTTGGGGGGTCCCGTGATCTCAGCGTGCCTCGAACCCCAAATCCCATAGTCTGTGAATAGCTAAAGCCCTTCCTAAGATTCCTGCCTCTTACATGTCCTGGGCCCTGAGCTCCTTGAGTGGGACCACTGCCCTGCATCTTCTTTGAACCCTGTTGGATGTCAGAGAGTTTAGGCCATTCGGCCAGGATCCCATGGCTGAGACTGTAAGTTTGGTTCAGTCAGGTTGGCATGGAGCCCGGCCTAACCAGAGAACCTTCTTCGCCGCCCCAGGCTGCTGTCCCTGGGGTGGGGGATGCGGGATGGGGGCGCCCCTGGAGGTAGGAGCTGAGATCTCTGCCATGTCTCCAGTCCAAGCTTCCCTTCCCGCCTGCCCTCACCCTGGGTCTGGGGCCACCCCATCCAGAGATGCCGGCCTAGAGCCTCCGAAGGAGATGGCCTTGTGCCTTCACACTTTCTTTCATTCACTCTCCCATTTTCCGGACAGTGACCATTATCATACCTGTCTTACAGACTTCCTGATGGAGCTTAAATAATAAAAGTAACAACACTGCCACAACAACTGGTGTTTATGGAGCTCTGGCTATGTGCCAAATATTACCTACATTGTCTCAGGTATTCTCACATGGCTTTATAGAAAATACAGTGCCTCCTTGTGGAGAAACTTATCATGGCAGCAGCCAGATTATGCTCAACACCCAACCTAAGATCCCTTCTTAGATGGTGGCAAGTCCTGTGAACAATCAGAGTGGCCCCTGAGGCCTCCTCACAGGCCATGTCTGGGGTCATAGGTACCCTGTAGGATCAGACAAAACCATCCTCTTTGGGACATGGGCTGGGTCTTCTCTTGACCTCTTTGATCCTTGCTGAGTTTCGGGTTTTTTTCCCCCAAGTTTTGGTGTCTCTGGAGTTCAGGCAGCCCTCGGCACTAAATCAGCAACAACATAGAATTAATTCTAAGATGTTTTACTAGGGATTGGGTCTGCCCCCAACTGGCTGATCTAATAAATCTCAGAATCTAGGAAGAAAGGACTGTGCAAAATGAAGTCCGGTGCCTCATCTACAAGGCGGAGGAAGGAGGTCCAGAGCTGGTAGAGTGTCAGCCAGCTCCCAGCAACAGTTCTGTGGTTGGAGCCCAGGCTGTGTGTCTCCGGTCACTGGATCTGGCTCATCCAGAGCCAGCCAGACAGAGCCAACCCTACACATTGGTGGTGGCTTGGTGGGATGTCAAAGAATCTCTGACTATCCACCCAGTCCCCGGCCATCATCCTAATCCTGTGAGTTTGCTTCGGTCTTGAAATAAGTCATCCTTAAAGTGAGGAGTACGCCCTGCTCAGATGCCGTACCTACTTGGGGAAGGTATGAAGGGCAAAGCCCTAATTAACTTAACATCTGGACCTTAACATCTTGGTGTCTTCGCGTCTTCACATCAGCGGAAGCTGAGACACTGAGCAGTGAAATTCGGTTGCTGTGAGAACTGGCAGGAAGCTGAAAGAAATACAGAGGTTTTTTATTATGGGCACGTAGAATTTTTAAAACACGGAGAAGAGCTCGTATCCTCTCATTGCTTAGATGGATGAACCAATACCAGGAGAAACGACTTCCAAGACCACCCAATTGTCCGGGAAGGGCCCACCCAGCTCTCTGTCGCTTCCCCAGCCTCTCCCTTTACCTCTCCCTTTGCCCAGTGGGGCGCTGAGCTGGGGGCCAGAGCCCTGTCACAGTCTGGGCATACATGACAGATAAACTTGAGGCTGAAGGTGGGATTTAGTCACTGTCCCCTTTTGACGAAGGGGTCTTTACAGACCAGAGTCCATTCTCCTGCTTGTAAGAACCGCAAGTGAAAATGCCCACCATGGCTGGTATTCGAGCCCTTGGAGGGGATGCAGCCTGAGTTCTGCAGGATATCTTGATGCAGGATCCATGGAGCAACTACTCAGAATTCACCAATGTGCTTGTTAAAACGCAGACTCCTGGGCTTTTACCCGATATCCTCTGAAACCATGTCTATGGGGACAAGGCCCTGGAACCTGCATTTTGAAATGCATCCCAGATGATTCATATGCACCTTAAAATTGGAGAACCAACACTGCAATGGAACAGGTCCCTGGAGTCAGGTTGCCCTGGGTTCAAACCCCAGCTCTGCCAGTTACCAAAGGTATGACCTTCACACAGCTGAGCTTTGTCTGTCTGTGACATGGGAGAATAATAGTGAAAACTACCTCACAGGTCATTGAGAGATAGTAAGGGCGGTAACGCAGGTACGGAGCTTGGCACCGTGCAAGTGCTTCATGAGCAGTAGCTGCTGCTATGCTCTCATTCTCTGAAGACACTGCCTGTTTTCAGTGTCTTCACAGAGGCCACTGCTGACGTCGTAGCTGCCCACATAGAGGCCACATGGGGGCCCTGGGGGCCCCAGGAGCCAGTCCCCATCCCTACAGGGCTGCTCCTAGAGAGGCTGTGCTTGTTTTAAAAAGCCTGGCCCACCCACTGCGGCTGGCTCCGTGGGTGCAGTGACAATGGCCACCTGCAGGGGGAAGCACACACACATTCGGAGCACAGCCTGCTGCCATCCTTTAGGGAAGGGGCTCTCTGCAGGGATGGGTTGAGGCTGAGATCAGAATTTGTTCTCGAATCTTCTGCCCATGGTGGAGAGGAATATCGGGCGATGGTCATAAGACAGGGCACTGCTTTTCCTCTCATTTCTGGGAAAGTGAGAGCCTGAGTGGGCATGAAGCCGGGTCTGTCTGTGGAGGCCTCAGGGAGCGCCTCTTAGCCGGGGGTTTGTTTTCACTGCCCAGCCTGTCCTGGCAGGCCCTCTGCCAGTGCTGGCCACGGTGCCATTCCGAGGAGACTCTTGGCAGGGCTGTGACCTAGCCTCCTGTTCTTTTCCCATCCGAAGGAGAGAACTTTCTTCACCTCAGAGTGGGGTGAGGGGTAAGGTGGGGGTGTAAGGGTGTAGAGACCCGCCTTCTGATGCTGACCCAGGAGTCACTTCCCTTGCTGCCATCTCCTATGGATGGAGGACACCTACTGTGTGCTATTCTGTCCCTCATGAGCCTTCTGCAGAAGTGGAAATGAGGCTCAAGGAGGTCAGGGCACTTGCCCAGAGCCACACAGCTATCGAGCCAAGGCAATAACGCCGTGTGCCACCAGCTGAGAGCCTCGGACTTCACCAGGCTTGATGGCGGTCGTATCACCCATGCTCAGTCCTGCGGCCTCCACAATTGTAGACTTCCGGGTCTGACCCTGATGTGCGTGCTTTCCCCTCGACTCCACGCTGCCCCGGACACTTCAATGAACCCCCCTCCCATGTTCCCAGGCTCTCACACATTGAATTCCCATTTGTCCCACAAGGAAGCTTCCGTCTTCCCTCGTAGTCCAAGACACTTGGGGACAGCTGCAAGGGTGGCTTTATCACAGTCCCAGTTTCACATGGGCACGAAATCCCTCATCTCAAAAGCACCGATTCCTTGCTGAGCTCTGCTCCCAGAAGCCCGTGAGTCAGAACACGGAGAGGAGGGTCGGCTCTCATTGCCAGAGAACCCCCACCTCACTCATCCCTTCTTGTAGTTTCCTGGCTTAAGCTGAAATTGAATTTATTTTAACTCTGCTGATAAATGGACAACCCTCCTTTTTTCCCCACAGAAATTAATGCCACAAAAATGACTACCTGAGTCCACTCACTGCTTTGAACACACCATTGCAATAAACTACACACACACACACACACACACACACACACACGCACACGAGTACACATGTGTCCTTGTATGCCCCTGAGGCGGTGTGCTTTGCAAAAGTGCCGTGGTGTGACGTACGCAACACTGTGAAGGCATTTCGGTTTTCTTCCCAGACGTCTCTCCACCTACTAACCCAGTGCCAGCCTGGTGTCAACTGGCA
Organism: Macrotus californicus; assembly: GCA_007922815.1. Lineage (NCBI taxonomy): Eukaryota > Metazoa > Chordata > Mammalia > Chiroptera > Phyllostomidae > Macrotus > Macrotus californicus. The sequence continues at coordinate 68,186 of VMDR010001210.1, forward strand.
GCTGGAGGGAAAGAGCGCGTGGCTTCAGGCTTGTCCTCCTGAGGGCTGAGCTGCCCCAGCCCACACTAGTGAGTTCTGGCGGAGCTGGCCTGCGGTTGTTACTCCAGGACACACTGCGGGGCTCCTGGCTGCGCCCCCAGCTAAGAGCTAAGTGAGGTGGTCGTTTCAGTCCACGGTTGCTCCAAGCAGGGAAGCGGACTGCGGTCTGTAAAGAGCTCTCTGAGTCCATGAGTCCAGAGAGGACCATGGCTGAATCCCACAGACCAGAGGGGTTCTGTGAGCACCTTCGGGCTCCGTGATAGGCTTTTTCATGTCCCTGGGACGGCCACCCCGTGCCTGGGGGACAGGGAGCCCAGGAAGCTTGTGACACATGGTCTGGTCTTGGCACTGCTTGCAGACTGAAGTAGTTCAGAGCTGGTCACATAGGACATTCATGTGGTAGAGAGGAAGAAGAGCAGGAGAAAGAGCATCCATGTTTCTTGAGCACCCAGGCATTCTCCTGGGCTCACTGCATCCTTAGAGCCACATCGTGAAGATGCTTGTCTGCTCTGTCTCTGTCTGGGGTCCAGGGAAACCGAGGCCCAGGCAGGGCTGGCTCAAATCCACGCATTTTTCACTCTGGCCTGCGCGATAGAATCTCCCGGTGGCACAGAGATGCCATCATTTGTTTGTGAAAAAAGGGGTCTGTACATCCTGTGGCTGTCATTTCTGCAGCAGTGAGAACACTATCCTGCTGAGGGAAGGCTCTTCAGGCCAGAGACAGGACAACGGAAGGTTGTCTCTGTAACATTTATCCCTGCGGAGTAAACATGTCTGTCTCCATCACTGTCCAGAGTCGCCTTGCTGGCAGCTTCTCAGACACTTCCTTTCTCCTCTCTTGCAAATGTACCGACGCCCAGGGCAGGGCGACCAGCCTCAACTGGCTCTTTTCACATTTGCCTGGGTACTTCCTGCAGCCAGAGGCAGTAAGGCCAGCCACTGAGCCACCAGGACAAGGGCTGGAGGTGGGGACCCAGGAGGGGGGGTCAGGCTGGGTCCCAAGCGGTGATCCCAGGGAGAAGACGCACCCACCTGAGAGCAAAGCTGGGGCTTTCCACGTGGGGTTTTGGACAAAGGGAGGACAGATTCCCTGAAGCTATCTTGCAGATTTGTTTTTATAATGTTCTCACATCTGTTGTCTTTTCTCTGTTCCCACCAGCACCTCTCAGAGAGGTTGAATAACTTCCCCAGAGCCATGCAGCTCGTAAATCCTGGCTCTCTGCTGCCCAGTCCGGGGCTTACCTGCTTCTCTGTAACTGTGAGACCCTTTCTGAGTGGGGCCCACCTTTGTCCCCAGGCTCAGCTCAGGCACCTCACTGTGGCCCTTTGCCCTGCACGGTTGACCTCAGGCCCTCTGACCCACTACACTCCTCCTGGTCTTTGGTACTTTGCACAGGCTGTTCCTGCTTCCTGCGACTCTTTATTCACTTTACCTCTTCCCCTCCCTTCCCTTTCCTTCCCCTCCCTTCCCCTCCCCTCCCCTCCCCTCCTCTCCTCTCCACTCCATTCCTCTCTCTCTCTTTCTATCTCTCTCTCTCTCCATCCATCCTCAGGGAACCTACTCTTTTGAAGAGTCAGCCATCGCTGATCCCTGCACACACCTGTGCACACACACCCTGTCCCCACCTCACACCTGGTGGTTAGGGGCTTCCCATATCCCCCCCAGCCTAACACTGATCCCACTGTAGTGTTCCTTATTTCATTTTCTGTCTCCCTCCACCCCTACTGTGAGCTCTTTGAGGGCAGGAGCTCCTTCAGAGCTGCAACCCCAGCAACTGATACAGTGCCTGACTCATAGTAGGTGCTCAATACACCTCAGGAGGGTGAAAGTATAAGTGAACTTGAGAACAGGCACCATGTCCATTTGCCCCTGTGGTTCCCTTGGCCTGGCCCGCCCTCCTCCATGCACAGCAGCGTTCTTCCTTCGAGCATCCCGCCTCTGAAGCCAAGTCTGTCTTAGGAGCTGAAAGTTCTCTGGGCTCAGCCGAGGACGCACTGTAGAGGGCCAGTAGAATTATGCTCCAGTGCCACAACCCTGGAGAGAACCCCAGATGTGCGCCAGACTGGGGTCTGAGAAGGGACTGGAGGAGCATTTGGAGCGGGCAGAGTTGGAGCAGGGCGTGGGTGTATCTGGGCCCAGTGCTGGATAGGCTCTGTGAATCCTGAGTGCCTGAATTGCAGGGATGGATCTTTAAAACGGCACTAGCAAACGTGACCCAGGACTTGACCTGGAGCCTAATGGGATCTTTTATTGAACATTGACTATGTGTCAGATCCTGCTAAGCAGCTCACATACTTAATCTCATTTACTTCTTACAAAAGCACTGCCCCCCATAGGCCCGGTCCCTGTTCCTGTGTCACCCCATGAGAAGCAGAGGAGCAGAGAGGTGAGCACTTGCCCAAGGTCAAGAGCATGCCAGGCAGAGCCAGGTCTCAGAACCAGGTCTGTGCTGTGGCTTGCAGCCTCCTCCCAGCATGGCCTCCCCAGCCCCAGCCACACTCTGAGAAGGCAAAGTACAGGTTCCTCCTTTATTCCAATCTAAGCAGATCTGGTCAGGAGAAATGGAGTTGAGCCAAAGTAATTAACTTTCACGTCAGATGCACTGTCTTCGGCCCCCTGTGTATCTTCTATTTGACAAGCAGCACTGGGGAAGAGCAAGGCTCTGGTTCACGTGCCTTTCAGATGCCAAGCAAGGCATCCTTGGGCTCTGGGGTTCAGAGAACTCAAATGGGTTCAGCTTCTGCACGGTCGTGAAATTAATGGTTATTCCTGGGTGATGGAATTATAGATGATTTCTCTCTCTCTCTCTCTCTCTTAGTTCTTTAAAAATGTATGAGTGAAGTATTGCAATCAAGGAGAAACATTTTTAATAGCAAATAAATCGCCCTGGCTGGTGTGGCTCAGTTGTTTGGGTGAAGCAAAAGGTCACCAGGTCAGTTCTCAGTTTCAGTCCCCTGTTGGGGCACATGCGAGAGGCGACCGATCCATGGTTTTCTCTCACATCGATGTTTCTCTCCTTCTCTGTCTCCCTTCCTTCTCCTCTCTCTACAAATAAGGAAATAAAATCTTTAAAATACATTAAAAAAAAAGCAATACCCCTGCAAGAAGTCAAGGAGCTGTCTTACCTCTGTGCCCTGGCGCAGGCATTGCTCTTAGCCCGGAATGTGCTCCCCTTCTGTGGCATCATAAGAAATATATGTGCTCTTGGTCCTAGTTCCTGTCACAAAGCTCCTAAAACCCGTGGCATTTCCTGAGTGATATGACTGTCCTTTGTTATTCATAAGGAGACCCTTTGAGCACACCTGCATTTTAGGCGAATGATGTAAAGCAGAGTGGGTTCCCTGGATAGCCTCTGGATGGCGCTGGTCACGAGTCGGGAGGCTGTTGGGAGGCTGGAACTTGCAGCCACATGACTGGCCTCTGGGCAGCAGGGCGGGAGGAGCCCTGTGGGTTGAGTTCTATAGAAGCTGAGGCTTGGGAACGTGGCACCAGCTTGTCTGCTCCCTACGCAGCCACTCAACAGTGGAGATCAGAACGAGTCAGCCCTCTGCTGTAGTAGCCCATCCGTAACATATTTCTTTAAGATTTTATATCTTTGACAAAAGACCTTGATCTAAGTCAAAAGATTGCACAGGAAGCTCTGAAGTGATCATTTCGGGGAAGCAACAGGGCTCATGGGAAAGAGCAGGAAAGCCTGGATAGCTCAGAGCCATCCCTTCTGCTAATAATGAGCACTTTCTTGTTTTGAGGTCATTGGCACGCTGGGTAGCACTCAGATGCCAGAGCCAGTGTGCCTTCCTCGAGGCCCCAGCCCTCCCACTTACAAGCTTAGTGAGTTTGGTCAGTAGACTTAATCGCTCTGTGCCTCAGTTTCCTCATCTGTAACATGAGAATAGTAACCGTGTACATCAAAGCTTCCAGGACCGAGCCTGGCACATGGTGGGGACTTAATAAATGACAGGGGTTATAGTATGTTATATTATATTATGGTATTCTTATTGCTGGTATTAATTCATATAATCACCTATGGAAACCTATGTTAACATCTGAAGTTTATTTACCAAGGATAACTTCCCAGAAACAGCAAACCACCAAACCAAGAGGGACAACATCGTTCCTTTTGAAAAACTGGCCACAAATTGCATTTTCATAAAATCTAATTTTCGTATTGACTTCTTGTTCGGGAAATGCTTGGTCTCTGAACTGTAGGGAGGACCCTGCCTAGGCTTCTGTGCTCAGAGGGCACTCCCCTGTGTCCTGGGGAGAGATCGCTGTTTCCTCGGCCTGGCAAGGTCTCCCCCGCACTCCCCCCCACCCCAACCGGACATCTGCGGAGCTGCCTTCATCTCTCTCCTCAGAAGTCACCTCCTCAGTGAGCCTGGCCCTGGGCACCCCCTTCAAACTCCCAGCCACCCCTGCTCTCTCCACTTGCTGTCTAACCTTCTTCCCAGCTTTGCCTCTTTCTTCTTAGCACATTAATCTGCCAGACCATGTTATTTATTTCTTTATTTGGTCGATTGTCCCCTGTCCTCCCCCGGCCCCAGCACTAGAAGGGAAGGACTCTGTGGTCAGGGATTTTGACCATTTTGTCCATTGTCTTTCCTCCATGGCCCAGAACATACCCAACAGACCACAGGCTTCATGTATGTTTGTGGCAAGTGTTGAGTACACAGATAGCAAGGAGAATTTGCTGGTGAGTTCTGAATTTCGAACTCACCTGGCACAGGTGTGCTCAGCAGAGAAAACCAGTCATTACTGAGCTGTCCCTCTGAGCCAGCCTTGGGAGGTGCTTGATACGTGTGTGTCATTTTACCTCCGTGACAGTGTGTGGATGAGGACGCTGGGGCTCAGAGAGGTGAAGAAACTATCATGTCTCACACAGTCAATGGGAGACAGGGCCTAAGGACCATGCCCTCCCCTCCAGGACAGACAGTGATGCCTTTGTCCTCCGCTGTAGGGGAGGCCTCCCTGGGTGGTTTCTGAGCAGGCTGCTTTGCAGGGCCAGAAGGCCCATCCCTCTTCACCTGCCCATGTGTGGAGGTGGCTCTTGGCATGCACACTGAGTCAGGTGGCTCAGGTAACTTCAAGTACTCGGAGATGGCGGGCCAACTACCGGATCCAGGAGCAGCCTGTGGGTGCACTGGGGATGGTTTGAGAAGTCTGCCCAGAGCCATGGCCTGGAACAGGACACCTGCCACCACCTTCCCTGGGAAAGTGGGGTTCCAGGAGGGCCAAGGCAGCCAGCATGATGTGTGAAGGGCATTGTCTGTCAAAGGAAGATATTAGGTAAGAGTTAGAAAGACCCGGGTTATGAGCCTGGCTTGGCCTCACACTAGTTGTGTGAGTTTGAATAAGTTCACTGAACATTCCTCCTGCTTGTAAAACCTTAGCAGTAATCAGTGGCTATCTCCCAAACTTGATGTCCACGATCACTGAGACACTATGTACAACGTGCAAACCCCAGGTACAAAGTACATGGCGGCTATTTCATGTCTATTCATCATGAGCCACAGCCTCCTTGTCTGCAGATGGGAGCAGGCAGAGGCCTGGTGCACTGTATGGACTAAATACAGGTTGGTCCCCTTCCTCTCCCCTTCCCTTCCTAAAGCACCAAGTTCTAGGCCTGCATTGCTCCTGGGGATGCAACAGCCCTGGCCCTGCCCGGAGGTTTTCTATGGGCTCCTGTTAGCGAGTCATCTTCCCAGGGCAGCAGGGCTGGGGGCTGGAGCGGTCATTTTGGAACTGTTGTGTTAGAAGCTCCCCACCCCCACCCGCCTCCTTCTCTCCTTTTCTCCTTGCCTCTTCCTTCCCCAGTCCCTCTCTCTTTTCTTCCTTCCTTTGATTCATTTTTATTGAGCACCGACTAAGTACCAGGCACTGTCCGTTCTGGGCACTGTGAATACAGCCGTGAGGAAGACAAGACTCTGCTATCATGGAACTTAAATTTGCTTGGAGTCAGGTGGGGAGAACAAAAATAAACAAGTATGTAAGAAAAAATAGAAGCACTGGAAAAGCAGAAAATAGAATCATGTAACAGGAGGTGATGGAGGTTTACTTTATTATTTTTAAGATTTTATTTCTTTGTTTTGAGAGAAGAGGAAGGGAGGGAGAAAGAGAGAGAGAGAGAAACATCAGTGTGAGAGAGAAACATCGATTGGTTGCCACTCGTACCTGCCCCAACTGGGGACCGAACGTGCAACCCAGGCGTGTGCCCGGATGGGGAATTGAAGTGGCGACCTTTTGCTTTGCCGGACGACGCCCAACCAACTGAGCTGTACTGGTCAGGGTGGTACAGTTACTTTACATTTCTTTTAAAGATTATTTATTTATCTATTTTTAGAGAGAAGGGCAGGGAGAGAGAAAGAGAAACATCAATGTGTGATTGCCTCTTGTGTGTCCTCTACTGGGAACCTGGTCCACAACCCAGGCACGTGCCTCAACTGGGAATTGAACCAGCGACCCTTTGATTCGCAGGCGGACACTCAATCCACTGAGCCACACCAGCCAGGTCAAGTACAGTTACTTTAAATGGGGAGCCAGGAGAAGCATCACTAAGGAAGCAGTATCTGAACCAAGACTTGAAAGATCACGGGAGGCCGACCGTGTTCAACATTGGGAGAAGGGACTTCAGGCCACAAGAACAGCACATGGAAAGGCCCTCAGGCAGGACGGAGCTGACTTGTGTCCCTGTACTTTTTAGTGGGAACAGTGGACTCCAAGGTGAAGCCCAGCTCTGCTCCTCCAGCCCAGGCAAGGGAAGCAAGCTTCATTTTCAAAGGTTGGCTGCACTTAAGATCCTGGGTGCTCTCGGGCTGTCTCTGCAGTTCATTTGCTGCAACTGGCATGGGTCATTCATGCCTGTGTCCTCAGGACCCCTGCCAAAGCCAGTCCTTCCCGCAGGTGCTGGGTTAAATTGGGGGAATTCTTTGCTGAAGACTCGATTTGGCAGTGATGAATTGCAAACAAACGGGTCCTATTTCAGAGCCCTCCTGATGGGCAGGCAAAAGAACGCTGGGCTAGACTGGCATCTAGCACAGATGGGAGAGGCCTGGTCCTGCCAGTGCAGTGAGAAGCAAGTCAGACCCCACTAGTCCTCCTCCTAAATCCTTCTAGCCCCCTGCTCGCCAGAATGGCAGCCAGGCCTACTGTTCTCTCATTCGAGGTGCTCTACGTGCAGCCCCGCCTTGCTCCTGCCCCGTTGTACGCACTCTCCTGGCTAACTCCTTGCTTTGGCTTGCCTTACCTTCTGCCCCCACAGGGCACTTCTACTCATTCTTGCAGGATTTGTTCCAATTCTAACTCCGATACAATGACTTCTCAGACACCCGCTGGGGGAATTCTGCTGTCCTTCCTTATTCTCCTAATTTCTCTTAAGCCTTTGAAGGCATTGGTCAAGTTATGTATTGTGTTGGGGAGACGGAGTTCCAATGCAGTGTGATTTCCTCTAGGGCAGGGGACCAGGCCATGCATCTCTGCAGCTCCAGAGCTTGCATGTCATTCACTCGGCAAATGCTGTTGAGGGCCCACTCTGTGCCAGGCTCCATGAGAGATGGAGAGGATATAGCTGTGGGCAAGGCATGTCCCCTGCTCTTAAGTTGCTCCCAGCCCAGTGCAGGGGACAGGCCATGAGGAAAGCATTGTAACACACAGTGCTGAGAGGTAAGTGTGCCATCTCTAACAAAGAGTGCCGCTTGAATCTGGGGTGGTCCAGGAGGGCTTCTCAGGGGAAGTGACCACTGAGACATGTTGAATGCTGACACTGAGGCTTTAGCACATGCGTTTCTGCTCCTGCCTCACTGAGTAAGGAGGAAAAGGACAAGACTCGCTTGGCCTGAGCCTGGGTAGCCTGGTGGCATTCTGCTGCAAAACTGTCTGTTTTCAAGTGACTTCAAGCTTATGATGACTCGGGTCCTTGGACTCGAAGACACTGTCAGCAGACCCGAAGCCAGTGAACAGACTTCCCATCACAGGATATTGCAGGACAGCTTTCTCCTTGCTCATGGTTGCCTGTTCTTTCCCCCCAAATAATGCATAGTCACTGTAGAAAACTTGGGAGGAAAATACAAATCACCCACCATTCTGCTATCCAGAAATAACCATTCTTAACATTTTGGTGTATTGAGATGATTATTTTGGGATATTATTCTAAAATTACTACAATATATATGATTAATTTGTGTATATTTATCCTGTTGAGTGTGCTAGATTTGCCTACTCTAGTGCCTGGAAATCTGAAAGAGAGAGAAACACGCACACACACACACACACACACACACGGAGACAGACAGAAAGAGAAAGAGAAGCGGAAGGGACTAGATTTGATTAAGAACCTATAAGGCAAGAACCAAACTTATGTGATAAAACAAACATCTTATTTATCCTGATGACAACCTATCAGATAGTTATTGTTCTTATTTGCATTTTACAGGAAAAAAAAAAGCGAAAGCCAAAATGAGGCAGGAGCAGTAAACCCTGCAACCAGAAGCACAGAGCTAGGATGCAATGCGCCTGGGAGTGAGCTCCCGGTCGGTCCTGCTTTCAAAGCGCATGTTCCTTTCTTCCACCACGAAGTCCCCACAGCCTTGTGAGGTGGCTGATGGCCATCCACTGGTCCCTGCCACCATTTCTTTGCCAAGCCCTCTGACGGGCCCAACCCTGGGCCCGCTGCTGGGAGGGCTCACCCGGAACAGGCCTTGCCCTGTACCCAGGCTGCTGCTCTGGTCTCTCTGTGAGACCTCCACCCTAAGGGGAAGGAGAGGGCCGCAGGGGACCAGCCAAACGCTATGGCAGGTGCTGCATTTGCAAGGAAGAAATGGGGTCTGAGGTTATGGAATCCCCAGGAGATACCCTCGCCTGCCTGCCTGGCTGCCATAAGGCTCCTCTATCGTGGCCTCCCTTGTCGTGGTTACGGCAGCTCAAGGCCCGACTTCAGCTTGTGGGGCTTAGAGACTAACTCATACCCATCGACTCCCAGGGACCAGTCTACGCTCCAGACGGGAAGGCGCCGGTTTGCAGGCTTTGCAGGCCGGATCCTCCAGGTTGAGATAAGGGAAGAGGTGTAAACAGGTTCCCTGGAGCTAACACCTTGAAAGGAAGAGGAAAGTGAGTTTGTGCGGGGGAGCCCTCTGATTGGGAGGCAGTCAGGAGAAAGCCTCTGCCAGCCGAGGAGAGGACAGTTGTCTGAGCAGAAATGGTCATCAGGGGGGTCCCACAGTGGACAAAGATGGCTGGGCCCCATTCTGCTGCCTTGCACAGTCACTAGCTGGGGCAGCCCGGAGAAGGGCAGGCCTGCAGGCATCCCACAGTCCTTGCAGCTGGGCGCTGGGCCCTTTTTGGGAGGAGGATCTGGGCCACACATCTCTGTGTCTGTCACAAAAGGGGAAATCTATCTGTTGCAGAAGGTGACTGGCTTAGCATGGAATCAGACCACAGGGAGTACACCATCCAAACTGTTAATGGCGTCAGGCTAAAGCAGTCTGGCAGAGTGACAAGTTGGCTGCTCTCTCTTTGGGCTTACACTGTCATCTGCATTAGCTTTTAGGGCTGCCGTAAGAAAATACCAGAGACTAAATGTCTTAAATAGCAGAAGAATATGTGCTCGTGGTGGTGGAGGCTGGAGGGCCACGATGAAGGTGCCGGCAGGGTTGGCTTCCTCTGGGCCCCTCTCCTTGGCATGCAGATGGCCACCCTCTTACAGCCTCTTCCCCTGGCACCTCTGGTGCCTCTCTGCGTGTCCTAATTTCCTCTTCTTGTAAGGATATCAGTTGGATTGGCTCGGAGCACACCCTAAGAGCCTCCTTTTGACTTACCTATCTCTAAATACAGTCACATCCTGAAATGACTTCAAAATATGAATTTTCAGGGGAGCATAATTTGGCCCATAACAATTCCCAGCTCCTCTTGGGTAGATGCAAGCTTGCCTTGATGCCCACCCTGCCCCTGTAGGAGGTCAGGGAGAGTCAACATGACATAAACTTTAAAGAGATAGCTGGTCATGAGGCCCTTGGATGTCATACTAGGGAAGTTGCATTTTCTTCTGAAAACCAGGGGAGCTCTTGGTGGGCAGTGGCATGATCAATATGTATTTTTGAAAGATCGCTGTGCCCGTGACTTGGAAAAAATGTATTGAAAGAGGCAAGACGGGAAGGAGGCTGGCTCATCATGAAGAGATGGTTGTGCTAGTCCAGAGAGGAGATGACGCGGCCAGAACTGGAGCGGTTGCCATGGGGATGGAGAAGCAAGGATAGCTCTCAGAACCTGTTAAGATCTCTCCTTCCACAGCGCAGTGCGAATACAAAGTCTGTGAGGGGGTTAACATTCAAATGTCCAAAACATTCATTAAAGAAGAGGACCCTATGTTGCAGGAATCATCTTTTTAACATCAAAATACTTCCTTCTGTTAGAATCTTGAATGGGAGATTCACATACAGATGACAAACAGAGGTATTTTGGTAAAAGGCGTGAGAGAAGGCCGCATCTCTGCCCACAGGGATGGCTCATGGTCTCCCAGGGGGCCCTGGAGGCCCTGGCCCCTCCTCAGGGTTCTTTCCCTCCACTCCTGCCTCCGTTTGGACTAGACACTTAGTCAGCACACTTCGATATAACCACACCTCTGGACCATCAGTGAATACTGCTTCCCCTAGTCCTCCATGTGCCCCTGTCCAATAGCTTCCAACCATCCAGCCATAGCTACCGGACTTCCCCACAGTCCAGCCACCAGTGGTACAGGTCCTGATACAGGGAGGGGCTTTAGGACCCTGTTCTGCAGCACTGCAGCCAGCATCTGTTGACTCTTCTGTTCCTTGCCGTACGAATTATTAAACAGGCTGGATGTCATCAGCCCTTGTGTCTTTCATACCAGCCATTTCCAAATGTGGTCCTTTTTCTCACGAACTTAATGCTGTTTATCCCTTCTCATAGGAATGCCTCTCTCCCCCGTCTGCCTGACCAGCTCCTACACATCCTTTAAGGCTTGGCCCATGTCATCTCCTCCATGAGGCCTTCCCTGCATCTCCCACAGAAGTGTTCATGGTTCCCTCTTAAACCTAACTCCGTTATGGTCCTATTTGTGTTGAGTGACATATGTCTGTTTATCTGCCTGCCTTCTCCACCAGGCTGTGTGCTTCAGAAGGGCAGATGGAGCCTTTCTATCATTACCTCTCCAGTGTGTAGTGCGTAGTAGGCACATAGAGTTGGATGGACTGACTCTGTAGCCTGGGAAAGGTGTTCTGGGGCCCTTCAATTTGGCTGTTTCAGATCGAGCAGTGCTGGTCCTATATTTTTAAGGAGGGCTCTTGATTCCCTAAAGAATTTACTATCTCAAAGTCTCAAGGCTCAAGGTGTCCTGGGTTCCCAGGCAGAGCTTGGCCTACAGGATGCCCTCAACCCCTATTTGTAAGAGGCCAGATGACCTGCATATTGCCATTTTGGTAAAGAGTGTGAGGGTATTATCACCACAACCCTATGATGTGGAGCTAATACAATCTCTATTCATCACACGAGGAAACTGAGGCTCAGAGGTTCAGTGGCTTGTCTAACGTTGCTGTGTTTAAAAGTGGTAGAACTCCAAAGCCAAGTTCTTGGCTAGTCTCTACCCTGTACTCTACTTGCTTCCTTCATGGGGCTGCATTTCAGAGACCAATCCCAGATGTCCATGCTACATGAAGGAACCTGCCGGCTCACCCTCCTTCAGTGCTTTGACACCAGGTAACACAGCACAGGCCTGGGGCCACTGACAGAGAGGAAAGATGGGCCACTTGAGCCTCGCCGTCCACGGGGTTGTCTTGGCCTCTGGGCTCTGTACCAGCTGCTCTGGCTTCCTGGGCTGTCGCGGCTGGCCCCCTGCTCTCTGTGTCCTTCAGCACCTATCTTTTTCACAGCTCTATTTCCTCTCTTGTCAACAGATCTCTCAACAAAATGTTTTCCATCACTGCCAGCTATTTTTATCCTTTTATCAGAGTTATTTCCTTTGGCAAATAGCTTCCTGGCACAGGGTGGGCGGCCTAGCCCAGGCGCCAGCCCTCACTGCGTGGGCAGGAGGTGTGGGGTGGGTGGGCATCTGGAAGGGAGGGAAGAATTGAGCAACGTGGGCCATGCCTGGCCGTTGGGGACTGCTTTCTGTTCTGATGGCAGCGGTGGCAGCAGCAGCAGCAGCAAGATGCTCATTCATTCTGCATTTCAATTTGTTCAAACCATTCTTTGAGAAGGCAGCGTGTGCCGAAGCAATCAGCGACAGGCGCCCGAAATAGCCTCGAAATCAGCAGCATTTTGTTTTGCTTCGGGCTTTTCGTGCCTGCAAGGGGAGGAAAGAAAGGATCCAGAGCGTTTTCTGCGTCCAAACACACATCTATTTTATAATAAGACAAATGACTCGTATTCCTGCTATTAAATCCAGCAGCGTCCCCGCCCCACCAACCACCCCTTCTCTGAAGACCTCGCCAACATTTCCTTTTGTGGCTGCAACGCAGCGTCCCCAGTGCAGCGTGCCTCTGCCTCCTCCTGTGAGCCCAGCTTTTACAAGTTGGGATTTTCATAAATTAACGCTGCGCGTGCTGCTGTGACTGCTGTGCCAGCTTCTTAAAAGGTGCTGCGAGAAGCAAGCCCTGCCGGACATAAATGAGCCAGTGCTTTGCCAGTGGAAGAAGCCTCCTGCCCCCAGTCAGAGGCTAAGCCCGGCCTTTGCAGAAAGCCCGGCTGCTCTCTGAGTGTGGCTCGTGTCACTACCCACCTCTCAGCAGGGCTGCAGGACCGGCCTCAGCTTCCGGAGATTTCCTGATGGCCAGGGAGATGGTGTGTGCTGGCGGGTGTCCCCGGAGAAGAGCAGGCAACCTGGACTCCAGCTCTAGCCTTGCCCTGGCTCATGACCTTGTCCAAGCCACCATCCCACTTGAGCCCAGGTCCTAGGGAATAAATTCTCAGAGCACCGATGAAACCTCTTCCTTATAGCACTTATACAATGACGTACTTGTGGACTATTTTGACCGTCTAGATCACGGGTCCACATACTTCAGCCCATGGGCTCAATCTGCCCGTACACACTCATTTCTGTATTGTCTATGAGGGAAAATAGACCCTTCCTTGGAGGGTAGCACTACAGATCAAGTGCAGTAACATGTATTGCTTTCACGATGCAGTGTCAGAGCTGAGCAGTTGCCATGCAGAGATTGGATGGACCTCAAAGCCTAAAATATTCACTCTCTGGCTCTTTACAGGAAAACTTTGCTAACCCCCGGTCTAGCTGGTAAACCCTGGGAGAGCAGAAACCATGTCCTTTCCGAGAGGATAAGGGACACTCAAAATTCCTCAGCTAGTAAGTGGCCTGGAAGTCAATATAAATGTGGAGGCCTCAACATCCAGGACTGGTAGGGAAGTTATCAATTAAATGTGCACAAGTAGAGTAGGAATTTGACAAAAAAGAAACGCTCCCAGGGATAGAAGGCACATGATGCACAGGCGGGTAAGCTCAGTGTTTGGCATGACATTTCCAAGCAAGGGCTCTGTTCGGGCAGACTCTCCGCCACCTCCTAGCCATGTGGTCTGGGGAAAGTCTTCACTTCTCTGAGCCTCTGTTGCCCCCCAGTTATAAAGTAGGTTTGATGGTCTTTCTTCTGCAGGGTTGTTATGAGGATTTAGCCTGATAATCTGAGTAAAACAGTAGCAGAGTGTCTGGCTAATCCTGAGGGCTGTCTCTAGGCTGGGCTTCCCTCCTTGGTCATACATTTCAACTGAGCCCCTGACAGTGACCACATGTCTTACTGTAGCCTCCTTCAGAATGGCCTTCTCAGTGCAGCCTCTGTGGCCAGACCAGGAGAGAGCCAGACCCTGGGCTCGTGCGTGGCAACAGAATGTAGCGTTGAAGGATTTCAGAATCACTAGACCTGAGTTCAAATCTGAACCTTGCTGCTTGCTGAGCTGTAGGACTGTGAGCACGTCACTTGGCATCTCTGGAAGGTGACCGGGGAGGGGGAATAGACCCTTCCTTGTAGGATGGTAATGAAGACGAAAGGCAATAGCGTGTGCTCTGTATTTAGAACAGGGCCTGGCACTCAAGAACAGTAAATAAATAGTAAGCACTTGGTTGTTCCTTCCCTCCCAGATGAGCTGGTTTAAGTCTATTCCAACTTTTCTTGAATTCCCACATTAGGAATGCTTGCCTTGGGGGTCTCTAGGCCCCTTGTGGACCATACCATGGGGGGTAGAGGCTCTGAGAAGGCCTCTGTCTTGTCTCACTGAAGTGGAAATTTCTGTAAAACCCAGAGAAGCAGCATACCAAACCAGCCCAGCTACGCTCCTGGCATGGGGACCAAACAGTGACTTTGAAAATGTGTGTTTTCCTGGATCGAACCTCTAATTGGACAATTGTAGGTCTTCTGGCTTTATGTAGACTTTATGACTTCGAAAGTTCTTAAGCTGGGGCGAGGGACAACTTATGAATGGCATTTCTTTATTTCTGCAGCACACTGACTCATGCTGCTGACCCAGTGGGGGGCAGGGATTCCATTACTTGCTAATTTCTCTTTGCCAGGTGGTCCTTACTCTGCCAGCTCCCTCCGGGAGCCACAGCCAGGGGCACTGAAACCCAGAACGGGGTTTCTGGCTGCTTGAAAAATTGTCCTGGACGCAGATGGATTTCCCAGGCAAAGGAATATGGTGCTTGGGAGTTTCTCAAGGAAACTTTACAGATTTCTCTTAAATTTTGAAAGCTTATTTTACCAGGGTTTTAACGTCCTTTTATAGAAAACTCTCACAGTTTTCATTCAAGTCACCTGGCCTAGCGGGAGGGCTTACTCCCAGAGCCCTTTGTGGCAGAGCTACAAAGCCACGTCCGAGCCAGCGCAGCAGCGGCTCTGCCTGCACTCAAAGACTGTGTTGAGGTAAGGTGAGCTTCCACAACAAAAAGCCCCCGGAATGTAGAAGGGCTCCAACACACTAGAAATGTATTTCTCATTCACAAACTGGTCCAAGGCTGACACTCCTGGCCTGTAATTCAGGAGCCCGGGCTCCTTCCATCTCATGCCTTCTCCGTCTGCTCCGGATCCTTGAACTAGCCTGCGTCCAGCCAGCGGGAGGTGAAAAAGCCACGGCGAGGGCTCAGCCACTTCCTAAAAGCCTTGGCCTGGAAGTGACTCTCGTCACGTCTTACCTGCCTCTGTGAGGTCACTGGGATGACACCGAGATGCAAAAGGGGGCTGGGAACTGTAGTCACTTGCTGGAAAACCTCTTCACATGGACAGTCACCTACAGGGGAAGGGAGAACGTGGATTTTGGTGGCAATTAGTAATATTTGCTACAGAAAGGGAACTATACCAAAATTGAGGCCATAAAGGGTTAAACAGATTGGTGCCATTATGTCTAGCACCATGAAAGCTGTCACTGTTTTTGTCTGTGAATCCCCAGCCCTTAGAGCAGTGCTGAGCACATAGTAAGTGCTCAGTAAATGTTTGAAAGCAAGGAATGAATGAATGAATGAATATTCTACCGGTTTGATTTCTTTGTTCCCTGGCTTAGGCCACCTACTAGAAAGACCAGATTCCTGGTCAGTTGTTTTGGGCCACCTGGAGAGTGTGTCCATTGGGCCCAGAGTCCAAGAGTTGGTCAAATGTTCCCCTCAAATAATCCAAACACTTTCAGTTATTTATTTAACTTAAAATTGCTTTTATCGAAAAGAGTAAGAATTAGGTAAATTTGAGACCCTCCCAACCAGTCTAGTGTATGGATGTTGTACCCAAGAATCCACAGGATTTCTACTTAGAAGTTCCCTTCGAGGTCAGGTGTGAACAAGCCAACCCACTTGCCAGTGGCTGCCTGGCACTGGGTTTGCAGGAAAGCCTGTTGGGAATGATAGGTAATGTGTGCCACAGGC
The DNA here is from genome assembly GCA_007922815.1 of Macrotus californicus. Lineage (NCBI taxonomy): Eukaryota > Metazoa > Chordata > Mammalia > Chiroptera > Phyllostomidae > Macrotus > Macrotus californicus. The sequence goes on from VMDR010001210.1 coordinate 84,088, forward strand.
AAGGGGAAGGGCAATGGTAAGCCAAGTCCCATGTTTCTGAGAGGTCTTATCAAGTCTAAGATTCCTGTATTTGCCAGAAAAGGGTGCGGTTCCAAGAAGAAGGGAGGTGGGAACTGCCAGTGGAGATTTAGTTTGGAAGGTATGGACCAGGAGGTGACTGGAGCTAGAAACCAAATAAATGAGGACAGAAAGAGGTAGGCCAGTCTGAAAAGGATGTCCTGGAAACTTCCCTTGGAAATTCAAGAAAGCAAAGAGCTAGGGACTGGTTGGCTCTTGGGATTCTTCTGAGAGAGAAAAGTGGAAGCGGAGCGTGGAATACGGTGTGGTTCGGAATCTGAGGCTTGGTCAGCATTCGGGGGTGTTAGGAGCCAAATCGTTTCCCCCTAAGATTCACATGCTGAAGTCCTTACTCCGAGTGCCTCAGAACGTGACAGTACAAGGGGACAGGCTCTCAAAGAGGCAGCTAAGTTAAAGAGAGGTCACTGGAGTGGGCACTAATCTATTATGACTCGGGTGTCCTAATAAGAAGGGCGATTAGACACAGGTGCACGCACAGAGGGAAGGCCAGGTGAAGACCCAGGGAGCAGAGAGCCATCTACCAGCGAAACGGAGAGGTCTCAGAAGAAACTGGCCCAGCTGACACTGTGGTTTTGGATGTCCTGCCTCCAGAACTGTGAGAAAATAAACTTCTGCCGTGTCAGCCCCCAGCGGTGGTCGTTATATGCTTTGTAATGGCAGCCCCAGCAGACTAACCCATGGGGAAATGAAGTCTGCTCTTCTTGCCCATGTTTCTCTCCAGGGCAGGTGCCACGAGGCAGTGCGTGAGCTCAGCGGGCAGTGGGAAATGGCGGGAAGCTCTCCTGGGCCTCTGGGGTGCCCTGAAACTTAGATCCCTGCAGGTCACCCATGGTAACCAGGGCACAAAGGGCGCCGTCCAGTCCATAAACACGACTCACCACCACGTGGTCCTTCATCAGCTGGCTGCTGGAGGTCCAGAGGTATGGGGTCATGGCTCCCAACCCCGGATGAGCTCAGTCTGGAGGGCAACAGAGAAGTCCTGTGTTTCCTAGACCCTAAGATGGCATTGGCTACAAAATACTTTATCAATTCAGTAACAATGTTTCAGGAGGCAGGAGTACAGAGAAGCCTGGATTGTAAGAACTGTGCTGATTTTGGTGAAGGAAGAGGGGGCCCTCAGCATGTCTCTCATTCAAGGAAGTGACGTCAGTGCTTAGAGTACTGGGCAGTGTGTGCTCTGATGGAAGGGTGCGGGGGAGGGTGTGAATGACTCGGCCTCAGGAGGGAGGTCAGGACCCTAGGACAGGACATCAGGGGAGGGGTGTGGCAGGCCGACAAAGCAGGAGTGGTGTTCCAGCAGAGGGAACCTCATGGGCAAAGGGACAGGGTGTATGCGTATCTGCAGCTGCAAGAGTGTACGTAAAGGAGCAGACTGGGGTGAGGCTGGACAGACAGACAGACAGACAGAGTGCAGACTGTGAAGGGCCTAGGACGCCGTGCTGAAAGCTGTCAACATCATCTGGATCAGAGGGCGGGAGACCAGAAGGCCAGGAGAGAGCCCCAGCTCTGTTCAGAGCAGGGGTCCCTGAAGCAGATCAGCCATTGCAGCTCCTTCCCCTCCGCGGCTCCCAGCGTGGGCTCACAGGTGCTTGGTAACCAAGGGATGGTCTATTTAAAGCCACTTCTGAGTCGGTTCTAGAAGGCACTCTGGGGTGGAGTGGGAGAGAAGGAAGGAGCTTGTCAGGAGGAAGAAGCCCTGAGGGGTGGCGGCTCTGCTCCTGAGCTCACTGTGGGGCTTGTGGCAGGTCCCTGTCGTGGGCTCTGGGACTCACCTTCCTCAGAGCCTTGGAGTGAGCGCACAGTGTGCGGGCTCGGGAGCCAGTCGCGTGCCTTTAAAGCTGGGCTTCCCTGCTCACGGCCTGTGTGCTTTGGTCACATGGCTTAACGTTGGCCTTCGGTCTTCTCCCGTGTGAAACAGGGGTGATAATGGCTCCTGTCTTGTAGGGCTGCTGTGAGGGTTGGATGAGGCAAGGCAAGCAGAACACCTGGAGCAGCGTCTGGCACCTGCAAGGCGCTGTTGCAGGAAGTCGTCACGACGACGGTGACTGTCTGACTAGCTTGGTGGGCTGTAAACCGGAAACCACGGGACTTTCTTCCAACGTATTTGGAACTTCAGTGTGTAAGAGAGGTCACATCGAGCTCTTCCGGATGAAATAGCTGGGGAGCCTGAGCCCAGGCCCTCGGTACCCCCTTCCCCAGTGCTGACTCCCACCCTACTGGCACCCCCACAGAGCCCTCGGGCTCGAGAAAACTCAGGTTGAAAGCAGTGGTCTGAGAGGAACTCTGAGGCCCCTCTTAGCTGCTCCTCTTAATCGAATTCTTCCTTCTAAAGCTTGAGTGTACGTCTGGGAAAGCTGCCCTTTACAGCCCAGAATCCATGTTCCACAACATCAGCTGAGCCAGGCCTCAGGGACGGTCTGGTAAAAGCAAACCGAAGTGGACATGGAGGGGTGGGCAAGTTGTCCCAGCAACAGCCCTGACTGCAGAGACCCCCAGACAGGCTGTTCCACCTCCACATGCCACGTCGGTAGGTTTTTATTTAAGCACTGTTAGCACTGTTAAGTGTTGTGATTCGTCCCACTGCCCATCACAGTCCCCTTAGCTGCCCCAACACTTGAGTCAAGACCTATTTTCAAGGCCTTGTAGCAAGATCCCATGTTTAATCCGCAGTTGTTCTGTGCATCGGCCCCGTCCCAGTTTTCTGGCTTGGGCTGCCTTTATCTCCCCTTGAGTACAGACACCCTGATGACACATGTCATGAAGTACCCCGCCAGCAGCTCTGGAATCTAGTTTCTCCAGCTAATCCGCGTTCGGGCTCCGGGAGCAGGACGGCAGAAGGCACACGGCTGTGTGGCGGGTGTGTGGCATTACATGTTCACTCAGGACCTCGGCAAAAGGTTACAGGTCTCGTTGTCCCCGTTCACCGTTGCAATAAATTTACCAAGATGGAAGCATAGCCCGTGTCTCAGTCTGGCCCCATCAATGCCTTCTGGACACCCTGACCCACAGTGCCCGGTCTCATTCAGGAAGGAGGCTTCCCCCCACCTTTGTTAAGATAGGTTATGCAGATGTGGCTGTCCCCAAGGGTCACAGTCCAGGGTAGGTTCTCACCCTCTTGCCTCTAAGTGGGCTGTGCTGCCATCGCCCTGTGAGTGGCTGCCTGTCTTCTGCGTCCTGTCCTGTCCTTTCAGCTCCAGGCCCTAGCACAGGTGCCCATGGAATTGGTATGGTGTCAATAAAATGAAATTAAATGTGGACACCTCTATGGGGCTGACTCAGCGACGACCCAGACAGACCTGGATCCTGACCCCAGTGAGGTTACTGTCGGGGAGGGAATATAAATAAGTACAAGTGTGATAGATTACGTGAATTATTATTGACAGATAAAGTTCCAAAGTCCAGTATAACTGTTTGGGGCTCTAGTCCCCACAAGAGGCAGGGGTTTGCCTTCAGGATTTGCTGGCACCGGGCCTTGGGAGGACTCTGGAAAACGTCATCTCGGGACCCGTAAATGGAAGAGCGCCTTGTTTCCTGGGACTTCGGGGCCAGTGTGGAGCTCTGCCCAGGCTTCTCAGCGTAAACAGAAGGCTGGCCCCTTGTCGTGTCTGCTGTTTTGTTGCGCATACGCTGTAGACGCTGGGCTTTGGCTTCCACAGCAGACTTTAGAGGCCACAGTGAGCAAAAGCTGGGAGAATGAATCCAATCCCCGGCCTGTCGTTCAGATCCCATCTTATTACCTGCTCTCTGCTTGTCCTTAATTTGCTGTGCTTTTAGTTACCTGCCAGCTGCTTTGGCCACCTTGGGCTTGTCATTGTTCTCCAAGTACTTCCATTCCTGAATGAGCAGGTTCTCTCTGTTTAAAATGACTTTTCTTGCACCACTACCCCCTTTTACACCTAGTGAGCTTGTACTCATTCTTTAAAACAACCCTAAATGCCACTTCCTCCAGGAAGCCTTCCTAGATGTCTTCAGTTTAAATATTTTTATTTTACTTTCTCTCGCCTGTGCCCACATAGAACTTATACATGTATGACATTCTACATGGACCTGGGTTAAATCTCTTACTTTCCTTACTGTGTCATAAGCTCAATGAGGGCAAAGCTTTTTTTCTTACTGGTCTTTGTACCTGCAGGTATGAGAATGGATTTTGGCTTCAACGACAAGGTCTTTGTGAATATATAAACTTAGATAAGTTACCTAACATATCTGAGTCTTAGTATTCCAGTCTGTAAAATGGAGGTTAAAAAATAAAAGACTCTTCTTACAAGCTTATTGTGAGCATGAAATAAGATGGCTAGTATGAAGTAATAGTGACAATAATATCATAATAATGTGAGCTAACATCGATCAAGTGCTTGCTGAGGCACTGATCCAAGGTCGTTACGAGGGGCTCCTGTAAATCATCGGTCTGCAGGAAGCTACGGAATGGCGCAGAGAGGTCTCTTGCCGCCTCCCCCCGTTTTCTCCAGGGGCTACGTCTGACACAGCTGCAGCTCCGCACAGAGCCAGGACACTGACGTGGGCGTGACGGCGTGTGAGCACGGCTCTCCATCTCTGCCGCTTGTCTAGATTCGTGTGGCCACCGCCGCAATCAAGACACAGAACTCTTGTGTCTCCACGAAGGCCCCCCTCGTGGTGTCTCTCCACGGCAGTGCCCATCCTCCCCCCCCTCCACCGCCCTAACTCCTGGCGCCCGCCAGTATGTTTCCCGTGTGTATAGTTTCACTATTTCAACAGTGTTATCCAAACGGGATGACACAGTGTAGGACCTTGTGAGACTGGGGTTTTTTCACTCAGCATAACCCATCCAAGCTGATTTGTGGGTCAGGAGTCCCTCCCTTTGTCGTTGCTGACTAATAGTCCATGATATGGGTGTACCACAAGCACAAGTTTAACCACTGAAGGACATCTAGGCTATTTCCAGTTTGGGGCTATTGCCAATAAAGTGGCGAGAGACATTTATGTGTGGGTTTTCCTGTGAAAATATCTTCATTTCCCTGTGATAAATGCCCAGGAGTGCAACTGTTGGCTTGTATGGTCAGTGCATGCTTAGTTGTTGTTTTTTTGAGAGTCAACTGCTTTCCAGGGTGATTGCACTGTTTTACGCTCCCACTCGCAATGTATGCGTAATTCGGCTTCTCCACATCTTCACCAGCCTTCGGTGTCATCATCATTTTTCATCTTGCCGGTTCTAATAGGCGGGTAGTAGCATCTCCTCATGGTCTTGTTTTCCATGTCTGTGATAGCTGGCGATGCTGAAGGTCTTTCCATGCGCTTGCTTGCCGTCTGTGTGTCCTCTCAGTTAGAATGTCCCTTCATGTCATTTGCCCATCTTCTAATTAGACTTCTCGTTTGTTGGTTTCTTAACTGAGGTGTAATTGACAGAAAACGTCAGCTTCAGGGGTACCACGTGATGATTCAGTATTTGTCTATATTCTGAAATGATCGTCAAAATGAGACTAGGTAATATCCATCACCATACAGGTTTTTTGCGATAAGAACTTTTAAGATCTATCCCTTAGCGCCTTTTAAATAGGCAGCACGGTATTGGCTGTAGTCACCCATCTGCACATTACGTCTCTGTGTCTTATTTATTTTATAACTGGAAGTTTTACCTCTTGACTCCCTCCACCCATTTTGCCCACTCCCTGGCCCCCTCCTCTGTCCCCAACCACCAATCTGTTCTCTGTATCTATGAACTTGGTTTTTTGTTTCGGGTTTTTTGTTTGGTTGGTTTTGATGTTTTTTTTTAATTTCACATATAAGTGAGATTATATAGTATTTATCTTTGTCTGACTTATCTTAGCATAATGCTTTCAAGGTCCATCCATATAGCTGCAAATGGAAGACTTCCTTCTTTTTCAGGGCCGAGTAGTATTCCATTGTAGAGGTACCACATTTTCTATGTCCATTCATTCAATGATAGACACGTAGATTGTTTCCATGTCGTGGTTATTGTAAATAATGCTGTAATGGACATGGGGTTGTGTGTATCTTTCAAGTTAGCCTTTTCCTTTTCTTTAAGTAAATGCCTAGAAGTGGAATTGCTGGGTCATAGGGTCGTTGTAGTTTTAATTTTGTGAGGAGCGTCCATGCTGTTTTCCATGGTGGTGGTACTTGTGTTACTCCTTTTTTCCATGTGGAATTGTGACTCTTGTTTACACGCGCCAGAATGAGGCCTTTGTCAGACATGTGCTTTGCACAATTAGCTCATTTAATCTTTACACCAACCCACTCACTGGATACTGAGATTATTCCCATTTACTAGGTGAGGAAGCTGAGGCACTCAGTGGTAGCACTATGACTGGCACAGAGCTGCGTGAAGTGAGTAATATTTACTGAGCACTTACTTAGTGCCAGAATTGGCTTATCTTGAACCCATCCCCCAAAAGATTAGGCACCACAAGGAAGATATATGTGTACGAAGTTTATTTGGGAGAGGGGAAGGGAGAAGAGGAAGGGAAGTCGCTTCTGTGGACAGCTGGGGCTCAGTGCCCCGGGCACCCTCCGAGTGGCTGTGGGGGACATGCCTCAGAGTCATTGCGCTGGGCAGTCAGGACGCTGTGGAGTTTACCCACCATCTCCCAGTCCTGATAGGTTGATGGGAGTGCCTGGGGCATTAATTCTCCCACCCTTCATCTGCCCTGCCCTTGGGCTAAACCTGTTCCCTGGAGAAGGAGGGAGGGAGAGGGGGAGCCAGGAAGTAGCGGAGGGAGACCTAGTGGCAGGCACAGGGAAACTGACCTGTCTCCGAGGGACATGGGCGGGAGCTGGCAGCCTCTGCCGCACTGCTTTTAAGCACTTAAATATTAACTCATCCCATACCCACAACAACCCTATGAGATGAGCGTGACTTCCGTCCCCGTCTCAGCCTGGCTGCCAGCACTCACACACACACATTAAAGAAGGAAAACTCCTACGAAACAGACCGATCCTTGTTCTGTGCAGGGCACTCTGAAATCTTCTGGGGTTTTCTCAATTGTGTTATTTTTAAAGCGCTATTTGTCACCCACTAAATTGTTTTCATAACCCAGTAGTGGGCTGCAATCCAGTTTTGGAAATGATGGTGCCCTGGCATTCTGGTCAATAGGACGATGCAGGTGACCGTGACGATGTCATAGGTCTGGCATCAGGCCTGGTGCCCAGAAGGTGCCCAGAGAACGTCAGTTTCCTCACTTGCCCTTCTTGGCAGACCTGAGCTCTCGAGCAGCTGCCTCCCAGCCTCGCAGACAGCGGCCTGGGCAGGCCCCAGCATGTCTCCTGCCCTGACCCAGACTTGCCCCATGGGGTCTGCTCAGCCTCCTCCCTAAGTGGGGGGGCACCATCTTGGACTGTGACCTTCAAACCACCAGCTCCCCAGAAGCCAACCCCTCCTTGGGAAGTGAGGTTGTGCCCTGTCCCCACCACATTGTCACTGCCTTCCCCTGAGTGTCTCTGAGTGAGGATTGTTCTTCTAATCAGGATGGAGACGCAGCTCATTACGAGCTGGTGAGGCAACGGCTCTGTGCTCCAGGCCCGAGACAGGCTGTCTGGGAGCTCGGCCAGCACCCTGCTGCCCCGGACAACAGGGCAGTGGCCTCAGAAGAAAGCCGGCCCGCCGGGTTGTTCTGCCCCCTGCCCAAGGGACACAAACAGGCAGACACTCTGCTGAGACTTGCACAACCTCTGCTGTTGCAGAAACTGCCACACTCGGATGGTGAGCTCCGCCCACACTCTGCGCTGCTTCCAGAAGCATCTGTGACCATGACTGACATTTACTGAACGTTTATATTCACTGCACTGAACCCTGTGCTAAATGCTGACATGCAACATGTTGAGTGGTCTTCACAGCAAACCCACAAGGTGAGCAGGATTGTCCCCACTCCACAGATGCAGGAACTGAGGCGTGGAGCGTTTGGTAACTCGACGAGCTCGTCAGGCAACCGCGCCCGGTGGCTCCCGCTGATTCCATTCCTGCTCATGCTGCCATGTTTGTTGCCTGCAAGCAAGTGACCCAGAGTTTTCACTTCCTCTGGGTTCCAACCCTGGCGTCACTCTGCACTGTGGCCAGGTGATTTCCCACAGGGGACTTCACCTCTCTGAGCCCAGTGACCCTCATCCATAAAGCAGTTCCTAATGGCACCTCCTTCCTAAGGCTGTTAGGAGGAGTCAATGAAATAACGTATATAAATGCATCTTCCAGAGCTTCTGACACATTAGGGGGGCTCAATAAATCTATGTGTAAAAGAGCCAATTCAGCTCTTTCCCTCTGACTTGACAGTGCCCCGCAGCCATTTCCCATGATGTCACTGTCCTGAGGGGGATGGCAGCCGGTCTAGAAACCTCCATGTGCTCCTGGGCTTCTCCCACCTGTGCCTGGTCCCACTGCCCGGCCACACTGCCTTCCCCGGGCAGAAATCTCAGAATGACGAACATCTCTTTGAGGACTGGGAAGAAGCCGTTTAGTTCCTGCAGTGACCGGCCCCTCCGCCCGGGACGAGGGGGACACAGCAGTCGAGTGGTGGCTGCAGAGCCTTGTGCCGAATTCCTCGTTAGCTGCAGTTTAATTACTGCCTACAGTATGGGTTTTAATAACCGTAAGTCCCAATTAGATGCTTGTTACTTCAGAAATAATTACTGATAGTGCCCCTTTGTCTTTGTTCTAATGCCTGCTTCGTTTCCAGCTGCAGGAGTCTAAATAAGCGGGCATTTTTCACTGAAAACGCTGCAGGTCTGGGGTGCTGGCAGAAGGCTGAAACAGACCTGCAGGTTTAGTTGGGCACCTGTGCCTGTGTAAGGTGAGCAAAGGGCTGGCCATGGCCGCTTCTCGCCCCTGAAGACGCCTCCACAGAGAAAAACCCAGGACCAGTATCTTCAGTGAAGCGTGAAGATGCGGTTCTGTTTTCAAGGGCCAGGGGGTCTGAGACATGCCACACCCCACATAGACAGACCACAGAGCTGCTGGCCTCCAGTTGCGAGCCACGCCAGTGACAGGCCCCTCCACTGACCAGGGCTCCGGGCTGCAGTCACTGACCGTGGCCGCCGCAGGCACAGCCAGATGGCAGAGCTGTGTTTGGGGGGGGGGTGTCGTCTCCTTCACAAGAGCAGAGCCCCAATCTCAGCCACATTTCTGATGTGCAGCCCAACGGGGCCTTCTGGCCACACTGAAGAGGGCGTCAGGGGGACGCCAGAGGTGGCACGGACAGCGAGTGGCCCTCTGTGCCCTGACGGAGCTGTGCACCAGGGGCCCTCCGTGGCTTTGGTCCAGGCAGAGAGGCTCTGTGCCTTGGGGAACTCTGTTTTGGTCTGACCTGCTTCCATGCTGCTTTGCCTTTTTAACGTTTATTCTATGGCACCTGCAAGGATACGGTCGTGCCCAGGAGCTGCCGTCTGTGGAAGCCGGGCAGCAATGACAGCTGGCATGTGTTAGGTACTTGTATGGCGGACACCTTTCTAAGGGCTTCTGATGTATCTACTCATTTAACCCTTACAGACGACTCTCTGAAGAAAGCGTGATTATTATCAGCCCTGATTGGCAGATGGGGAAACTGAGGCACACGGAAAGGTCCAGTAATTTGTCCAAGGTCGTCCAGCCCATGAGTGACAGAGCTGGGGATTCCTTTCCAGGTGCTTCAGCTCCACAGCCAAGCTTTTGGCCGTTAGGTAATCCTGCTTCTTAGGGAACTGGGTCAGCTCCAAATAATTTATTTTTTCATGGATACTTCATTGTCTATTTTTTTAAGATTTAATTTATTTATTTTTAGACAGAGGGCAAGGGAGGGAGAAAGAGAAGAAGAGAAACATCAATGTGTGGTTGCTTCTTGTGTGCCGCCCCCCCAACACTGGGGGCCTGGTCCGCAACCCAGGTGTCTGCCCTGCCTGGGAATCGAACCAGCGACCCTTTGGTTCGCAGGTCGGCCCTCAATCCACTGAGCCACACCAGCCAGGACATTTTTTTTTTTAATTCTTGTGTTGATTTTTTATTCCACAATATTCCCTGAAATCTTCTCTCAATGTGAACCCTCCAGGGCAGCTCCCTCCAGTTGCCTCCTGTTCTCAGAGTTTCTGCAGTTTCCGTGGTTAATGAAATGGACAAGAAACCTTCTGAGCCTGGCCCATGGGCTGTGACTCAGGCCACCCCCACTTTGAGATGACAGAGCTCTCTTCCCCATCATGCCGGCCAGCAGTCGGCTCTCTTCCACGCGTCCTGTCCCCCTTGCTGTGTGACTACCTCGTCAAGGGAAGAAGCCACACTGCTGAGCCAGCAATTTCCTGTTTTCTCCACCACGGTCCGTGGTCTCTTTCCCCCTGAGAATTCTTTCCGATGAAAGTGCAAGTGTTTGGCCAGAGGAACCTCCTGAAAATTCATCCTTTCTCGTGCTTTTCTTCTGACCTCCTGTTCATTTGATCCATCCATCTAAACCACGATGCTGTCTTATTGTTAACAAGCTGGGCTCTTCTGTGTTGGGAGGTTCATTTGGAATATCGCGTCTGTAAGACAGAAGTGCTCCACTTCATCTGGGACACAAAGGGACCCTTTAAAGGTGCACAGGGTTTGGGATGAAGTAAGTAAGCAAACAAGGATGGACTTTGGGGGGTGGGGGGGGAAGGGAAACTGCTTCATACAGCTGTGCCTCTGTTTATTTAGACAAGGGGAGCCTATTTGTGTTTATCCTACCTACACGTCCCAGGGTTTCAAGGAGTGCCCCTGTCATTGGCTCCGGAGCCATGGGGTCTCTTGCCAAATCCCCTGATGGCCAATCTTTTTGAAGTGTCGGGTGAAGTGTGAGGTGCTCTCCTATTTGAGAACCAGCATGAGGGAGGTCTGGTCCATTCTCTCAGTCTCAGAGACCCTCCTCTTCTGTGTGCGGGTGGATGTGGCCCCTGCTCCCTCCAGCTCTTCCCTGCACAGTATCTGTCCAGGAAAACCTCAGGTCTCCACGGCTGACATCTCTTCTTTCCCTCTCTCTCCAAACTGCTTTGCCTCCCTGTCTTAGATTGGGTCCTCCAAAACAGACCCCGAGGGAAGAGTTTCATGCAAGCAGTTTATTTGGGAAGTGGTTCCAGGAAGCATTATGTGGAAATGGGGAGTAAGACAGAGAAAGCCTACAAAAGCTGCCCTCGTGGGTGGGTGGGTAACTTCTGTGTGGGTTGGGGTCAATCCTGTTGGGGACCCTCGGGGGGACTGTATAGAACACACCTCGGAAGTGTCCCACTGATGGGGTATCTTTCCACCAACTCACATGGCTATTGGTTGAGGGGTGCTCCTGGATGTGAGCACCCAGCACTCCTAGCATGCCCTGTTTGATGATCAATCATTTCAGAGACAGATTGCCCCCTCCCAGGCAGAGGGGTACCGTCACTGTCCGTGGGCGACCCCTAGGCTAGGCCAACGGCATTGCCAGGTCATCTGTTAAAGCAACTAAGCGCTCTAACGCTGCGCAGGAGCGTGGGACAGAACAGTAACAATGGTCAATATTCACGTCTAACTGCTAACCAGTCACATGTATTATGTACTGATATCATTGGTCTCCCCACACCTTCGAGGTGGGGCTGCTGGCATTATCTGCAGTGCAGCATTTCAGCTGAGAACACAGACTCGGGAGCCAGAGGAACTGGTTCAAACCTCCTCTCCTTTATGGAGCACTCGTGAGACTCAGTTTCCACACCTGCAAAATGGGGGTAGCAACCATACCTGTTCTGTAGGGTTGCTTTGAAGACCAAAATGGCTGCCACGTGTAAAAGCACAGAGGTAGCTGGCATGCACATGGCGTTCAGTGCATACGGACCATGGCATCGTTCCATAGACAAAGAGACTGAAGCTCAGGGCGGAGGTCCCGGGCGGAAGGTTGGGCAGCCACCACACGGCAGATGCGAGACCTCGACTCCGGCTTTGCGCAGCAGCGACCTCCGTCTTCCTGCTGTGCCACACGCCATGTGATCACTGCTATGTGAGAAGGCACTTTATACACTGCACAGTGCTCCACAAACGCTTTGGTGAGTGCTGTTTCCCTGTCTTGTAACAGCAGATACATTCTTGTTCTCTTAAGAGCTCCAGTCTGGTCTTTGAATTCTGCTATCTGTCATCGAGGTATAGCTGGCCCTGGGCACGGTGCCTGGCTGGATGTCAGCTAAGTGGATGAGTTACCAAAGGCATCAGGACAGCCCCACTGAAACCTCCAATCAGAGCCACCCCCCCACCCCGAAATCCTGCCCAAGTCAGGCCTCTCTCTCCCACGTCCCCCTAATTCTGCTTTTTTCTCCTCCCACTGCCCATTCACCCCACTTGGAAGCCCTCCCTGTGCACAGTGCCTTCTGCCTGCTCCAAAGGTCGTTGCCCACACTGCCGCCTGGACAGGTTCTCCTTCCCCTGGCCAACCCAGCAGCCCTGCCTGGCTGCCCCCCTGGGCTCAGAACTGCCCTCTCCTTGTCCTACCCCCGCCCAGTGTGTGTGCCCCATCACACGCTTCTCAGGTGTTGCTCCCGCAGCGTGCGTGAGTCTGGGCTTCCCACTCTGACCGGAAATTCCACACAGGCAGAGCTGAGTCATTCACTCATTTATTCATCTATTTGTCCACTGTCGGTACTGGACACTGAACCCCCTGGGTAATTAATTGGGAAATGGGGACACACAGAACAAGATGGGTCCCTGGCTGGAGAAGCTCAGCCTGGGGGGACACTGGCATGCAAATATCGCTAATGATGGTGACAAGTCTTGCTACTGGCCTAGAGCTGAGGGCGCTCAGAGTCCAGGGCCCCGTCTCTCCACAAGGTGGGGCCAGGGAACCCGTCCTGGAGGTGACATTGGAGCTCAGCTGTCAGCTTGGGGTGGATGTGGTTGCAAGGAAAAGGGGCCCTCTCAAGAGAAAGCCAGGTCCAGGAAGAGTGGAAGTGGGCTGGATAGTGGAGAAATACAAGGGACTCTTCTGAAAGCAAAGAGCAAGGCCTTCCCTGGGGGAACTGGAGAGTCATCAGGGCCCTTGGTCTCCTTATCACTGTCTACTCTGCTCCTCTCCTCTCCTCACTCAGCCTTCTTTCTACCCATGACCCCACAAGGTCCAGCTCTGAGCCTAGATGAGCCCCCACCAGTGCCCTGTGGCTTCATTATGCAGGTCCCAATACCTAGGATACTGACTGGCCAACCTACACCAGATATCCATCCCTGGTACAATCAGTTTGGTCCAGGGAAGTGGGCCTTCAGTTAAAAAAAGAGTCCTCAGTCCCTAGCAGGGCTGGAAGGCAAGGACTGCCTCTCTACAGCAGTTTCAAAAGGAAATAGATTAGATTCCTGTGGCTGCCGTGACAAAGCACAAACTTGGTGGGTTAAGTCAGCAGAAATGTATTGTCTCACAGTTCTGGAGGCCAGAAGTTCAAAGTCAAAATGTTGGCAGGGTCGTGCTCCCTCTGAAGTCTCTGGGGAGGCCTGTGTTCCTGGCCTCCTCCAGCTCCTGGTGGCTCCAGGTGCTCCTTGGCTGTGACAGCGTCATTCCAGGCTCAGCCTGGGTCTGCACATGGCTTCTCCTCCTTATCTTCTTGCCTTTTCTTGTCTCATCAGGACACTTGTCATTGGATTTAGGGCTTGACCTAATCCACAGTGATCTCATCTCGAGATCTTTAATTTAATTACATCGGCAAAGACCCTTTTTTCCAAATCAAGGTCAGAGTCACAGGTTCTGAATGGACGTTTGGGAGGCAGGCAGGCACCGTTCAACCCACTTACAGTGGGAGTCTGACAGGTAGAGACGGGGCGGGGGGGCAGAGCTTGCTAAAGGAACAGCGTGAGCAAAGGATTGTCGCTGGGGAAACAATGGCACATTACTGCTCTAGGAGCACAGGTTTTGCTGGCGGCAACAGAGGGGCTGAGATTAGGTGGGGCCAGACCTCAAAGGCCTTCTGTACAGAACAGAAGCTTTGCCCTATGGGCAGCAAGGGGCCACTGGTGGTTCTTGAGCAGTGACAGAGCATCACAGAACTTGTGTTGTAGACGGATCATCCTGGCTGCAGCATGAAGCTCTACTGGGGGACACAGGAGTGGAGGGAGGGAGGTAGTCACTCAGTAAATAGTTATAAAGCACCTACCACATTCCAGGCCTGTTTCCAGAGACCAGGGGCACAGCAAGAGGGAAAAGGGACTAAGCAGCTGCTAGATTAGTGCTAAAAAGAAGAGAGAGGAAAAAAGCAAAGAAATAAAACTTTGTAATACGGATGGACTGGCAGTAAGAGCTAAAAAGGAAAATAAAGCAGAGAAAGGGGGCCAGTGAGCGATAGAAAGATTTTATATCTGAGGTTCAAGGAAGGCCTCTCTGATGAGGTGACATTGGAGCAGAGCCTGAAGAAGCAAAGGAAGGAGTCACAAGATTTCTGAGGGATCAATGTTCTGGGCAGAGGGAAAGGCACGTGCAAAGGACCTGAGGCAGCAGCATTCTTGGCCTGTTCAAGGAACAGCAAAGAAGAGAGTGTGGCTGGGGGACAGTGAGCAAGGAGGGGAGCAGCAGAGAGGCAGGGGGCCTGCTCACCCAGGGCCTGCAAGGCCCTGGTAAAAACCTGAATTTTACTGTGAGTGAGATGAGGAGGCTTTTAAAAGGTTTTAAGCAGAGACACATAATCAGACTTAAATGTTTTAAAGGGACTTGTCTGAAGGAGTAGGAGAGATTGGGGGCCAAGAAGGGAGAGTAGGAGACTACTACAATAGCCGACAAGAAAGATGACACTGGCTTGGAGTCAGGTGGCAGTGGTGGGCGTAAGAGGTGACTGGGCTGCCTCCTGTATGCACCCTGACTGGGAACCGAAACCTCAACCCAGGCATGTGCCCTGACTAGAAATCGAACCCATGACCACTGAGTTTGCTAGATGATCCTCCAACCAACTGAGCCACACCCGCCAGGGCCTGAATATATTTAAAACATAGAACTGATAGCATTTGCGAATAGCTTGCCTGCGGAGCATGAGAGAGAACGAGGAGTCGAAAACAGACTTTGGGCCCTGAGCAACTGGAAGAATGGGGTTGTTGGTTACAGAGATGAGGAACTGTGGAAGGTCAGGGTGGGGCGGTGGGATCAGTTTGGGGACATGCTACTTATTCGTGGTCTGTGACACATGAAATTACTGAAACTCGCTTTGTGCTGAGCAGCGTTCTGAACACCTTCCAGGTATTACCTCCTTTGAAACTCACAGCAGCCCCCACCATGGGGGCAGTACAGTCACCTGGTTCACGGGTGAAGAAACTAAGGCACAGAGAAGTGAGTTAACTTGCCCGGGTCCTCCCAGTTCATAAGCTGCAGAGCCAGGAGTGAGACCAGACGTGTCCCCAACGGCGACACAGGATAGCCACTGGCTGTGAGGCAGGTCCAGGGGAGTGAGGAGGGCAAGGGGTATGGATTTAGGAACACAACACCCAGAGGAGATGCTGATACGCCACCCCTCAGCCCCTTCTCTCATCGAGAACTTTGGGCACCTTGGGGGAGCCCTCTCCCAAGGGGGCATTCCTCTGTGCTGATTCTAAGTGTATTTACCATTTTCTCTTGTTCTGTTTGTGAAATGCTGCTTTTGTTTCTATCTGCTTAAAATAATACAGCACAGGGGGGGAAAATGACTTGGTGGGAATGTTTAAGTTTCCGGGCCCAAAACCATCTCTAAATATTATTTTTAAAAAAGAAAAAATATTGAAAAGTGGCCTAGTTTCTGCTTAGCTGAGAGGGCCTGTCCGACAGAGCGTGTGAGGGGGAGGGAGGGCACCGGCCTCACAAAGCCTTCCTGGAAAGGCTTGCCTGTGGAGGCCGCCTTTTTTCTCAGGGCTTCCAGCAAGGACCTGCAAAATGGGGCATTTCTTTTCTTAGCCGCATCAGATTTCAGTGTGGTCTCCCCAGGCAGTCCTGACAATGTGCAGTCTGTGGGACCCGCTGCTCATCCTGGGGTCTGTGACAGAGAGCTGGTCGATTATTCCAGAAAATCCGGGGCCTGTGCAATCACCCACTCAGAGGCAAAAGATTAATGGGAATTCGTGAGAGGTCTGCATTCAGGACTCGTTCTGAATTCTATAATTTTATCTGTTTGAGTTCCATTTAAATACCCAGAATTACAGAGAGGCAGTTACGCGGAGGTCTCTCGGGGGGCCTTGCTTTATTGTGGAGTTGGGGATAATTTGTGACTGGCTTCTTGGCACACAAGCCAAGCTCCTTTGTTTGGCTGTCAAGGCCCTGCACGGGCTGAGCCTGCTTATTTGCTATTTATTTCAAATGCATAGGGTATTGGATACTATTATGGGCCAGGTAATTTGCTGGATGCTTTCACATTTGTTGCTTTATGGAATCCTCACCCTAATCCTCAAGCCTAGATGTTTTACTACTCACCTACAGACGAGGAAGCTGAGGCTCAGAGAGGTCAGCTGGCACAGATGTCACAGTTGATGATGGTCAGAGGCCCAACCCCATGTCCAGAGCCCCTCTCTGACCCCACCTCTATTTTCCTTCTTTCTCTCCCCCCATTGCTCTGCCCCCACCAGCACTCCCCAACGGCTTCCAGCTCAGCGCCGCTCAGTCCCAACTCCCCCTCTTTGTTCCTCGGGCTGCTCCAAGCAGGCAGTCAGTGTCAGTCAAATCCAAACCCCCAAGCCCTGCCCTGGTCCCTGTTGAGTCTCCAGAAGAGCACATGGGAAACCCCAAAGGCCACGAGGATGCAAGGATACCCTAAATGACCTCTACCTAGAGGTATGGCACCCGGAATGTCCTGGATGTCCAGAGAAGGGCCTCCTACTAGTCCCTCTCTAGTTTCTCTATCATCCTTTATTTTATGATTTCTCAGGCTAACTGCCATCCCAAATGTGGGCCAGTAGTATGGCCTTACCTGAGATCTTGATAGAAATGCAGAATCTCAGGCCCCAATCCAGATTTGTTGACTCAGAATCTGCATTTTAACAAGATCTCCAAGTGATTCAGAGCATGCACACTGATGTTTGAGGTGCTCTGTTCTGGCTGGTGTGCATCCTTCCCACCACGGCCCAGGTCCCAGGTCAGGAAAGGGGCCCAGGACTTGGCCCAGAGCTGTGCTCCCTTCCGTGGCCTCCCCGGGTAGAGGGCCCCTCGCAGGTGCACCCCTCTGGGTCTGGTGAGCGCACAGTGAAGAATGGCTCCCTCCCTGTTGGATGAGTGACCGAGCTTCATAGCTGACCCTTCAGCTTTTGCTCAGCTAGGCCCTGGGGGTGAGTGTGACCCAATGCTGACTTCTGTCCCAGTTTCCCCTTGTCTGCCCTTGGAAACGGGAGCCGTCTCAGCCCAGAGCAGATAGGATGATTCCTTTTTAGCTTTCCTGTCTGCACTCAGTTAGACAGGGACCCGCACTGCTTACTTTGCCATCATGAGTGTTGGGCAATGTGACAGAAGAGACACTGCCTTTGTCAGCACAGCTGGGGAAGCTGTCATCTGAGGTCGTAGCTGGAAGATGACTGGTTCTACATTTAAGTGTATTTGGCCGCTACCTGACCCGATACTGCAGGCTTCCTGCCCCATCACGGGATTGTACTCCCTGTCCCCAAAGGAAGGAGTAAACAGGTACTTCTCCTGGCAGGCTGGCCTTCCCACTCACAGCTCAGCTCTTTTCCTTATCAGCCTCAGAGCCTCTAATGAATGAGTATGGTTGGGCTGAGGATGCTATTTTGGGGTGAGAAAGAAAACAGGTCCATTGAGCAGGATGCAAGATGGGAGCTCAGATTACAGGCTTCTTAATCACAGCATATAGGAAAAGCTTCAGGCATATAGGGAATCAAGGAGACAAATATTTTATGCCTTTTGGAAATCTTTCAGCAGAGATTCCTCTAACAAGATAAGTGACCATAGAACCTAGTCTTATTTCTTTATTATCCTTTATTTTTATTCCAGATCAGGAGGCTAAACGCAAGGGCTACCAAATATTGAGGGCTTACATCTCTCCAGGGACTGCGTCATGGACACAGATGCATGACCTCATTGTGTACCCAGGACCACCCCACCCTCCCATTTTACAGATGAGGAAAAGAACAGTGACAATTCTAGGGACTACAACCAGTAGGGCCCGAGTTCAAATCCAGCTTTCTGTACCACTGTGTTCTACCACCTTCCAGCAGAGCAAAGAGGACTTTGCAGAGCTCTGTTTACCAAGTAAAAGTTACGGGGTCCTTCTAGCAGAACTCATGTGTTAACTGTAAAGAGTGGGTGTGTTTATAAATGGTAAAATGCCGTAGGGACTCTTTCTTGGGCCTCCACCGCCCTCATCTAATCTGCCCTCATGCCCCCTCTTGCACAGCACCCAGGATGCCAGCTGAAGACCAGCAGATGCCACTGGGGAAAGAAAGCACAAGGAAAGCAAAGCCAACTGCCTTGCAGTGCTTATTAGTGCGTGAACACAATGGTGCCCTTGATATTCTTCAGAGGAGGGGTGCACAGGCCAAGTCCACTTCGCCCTGTGAGCTTGTCTCCACACAAATGCTCCATTGAAACAGGAGCGTCCATTTATTTTGAGGAAACCTGTCCTGTGTCAGCTATGATGTGGGGGAGGAAAGACATCCATATGCCATAGGGGCAAGTCCCCCCCACCCTCAGTCCCTTCCACAAAGTCCAGTTGTGCACACTAGGAAGTATCAACCCTCCCATGAGAAACTCTGCGTCCTCACGCTCTTCCAAAGCCAGCTGTATCGGTTGCCTACTGCTGCTGTAACTGTCACCGCTAACTTTGTGACTTAAACAACGCAGATTTTTTCTCTGGAGGTCAGAGTCCAATCTCAGGGTGTCAGCGGGGGCCTTGGGCTTATCTTTTCCAGTTTCTAGAGGCCTCCCGCATTCTATGTCTTAGGGCTCCTGCCAGCAATCAATCCCATCATTGTGACCTGTGTCATTGTCACATTTCCTTTGCCTGCTCCCTGCCTTTCTCTTTCATCTTCAAGGGCTCTTGGGATTACATTGGGTCCACCTGGATAATCCAGGATAATCCTCCCTATTTTCAGATCCTTAACTTAATCACATCTGCAAAATTACTTTTGTCATGTACAGCAACATATTCACAGGCTCAGAGAACTGGGTTGTGGACATCTCTAGAGGGCCATTGCTCTGCCTTTTTAAAAGCAGATAACAACATGAAATTAATCAATTAATTAATAAGATGCATGTTCTAAGTCATTAATATTACTGCCAGAAGGACAGTAACCAATTCCAAACATAAAAATTGGAGCTAGAGTTGAAGGTTGAGTAAAGAGGAAGAAGAGGAGGGAGAAGAAAAGAACACCAGAAGCATGAGGAACAAATGTGTGGAAATACAAGTTAAGGAAGACATGCAGGGAAAGTGGGTGGGGGAACATGGAGGGAGGGTAGAGGGAAGCAGAGGTGTTACAAGGTGGGGGGACAGTGAGGGCAAAGGCCCAAAGGAAAGGCCTAACACATGGTGCTGTAGCAGCTGGCTTACAGGCTGGTCTCCCCTGGTAGACACTGAGCCTGTGGGGAGCAGGTGTACAAGCCTTCACTTCTGTGCACCCTGGAGGGCCGGTCAGAGAACCTGACCCCTGCCGGCCTCCCCCAGCTTTAACAAGGGGTTGTTCCCGTTCAGTCTCTAGGATCAGTTGAACCACTGATTCTTGGCTATGTCAGCCTCAGTGTTCTCAAAGATTCTACTCCTGCTCTGTCCTCAAAGCCAGAGAGGGAGGGAGAAGGGGCTGCCCAGGCTGTCCCCATGGTTCCAGCACAAAGGTTTAAACTTTAAGTCATGGCTAACTTAAGCCCACCAACGATAAACAGCCAGCCCTTACTGACTCTTACCGTGCAACCTCCCATCGTTCTCGTGGACCAGGAACTGACATACCACTCCCCCCAGATGCCCCTAAACAGGGCAGAGAGTTGCTTCTCCAAGGGCTGCCACCACTCGGCCAGCAAGAGGTAACCCTTCACTTTGACAGCAGCCTGGTCATCCCTGGGGCATGAGTGAGGCTGACAGAGAATATTGAACTCTCAGTTCCTAAAATGACTGTCTCTTTATTCCATCTGCATTAGTTCAACTCAGTCATTTTTTATCCTTCATAATTCACCTTTTTTCTCCAAAAAGAATTTGAGGAGGCTGAAAATATAAGAGCTAATGTTTGATACTAACCTATATGTAGACAAGGAAGTCAGAGTAAAGAGGAAAATGAAGAGAAGGGGAGATCTGCCTGGGACCCATATATGCCACGTATATGCCGCAACGTTGGCTCTAAACTTTCTATAAAATGAACTCCCTTTGAAGCCTCAGAAGTCTCTTATTGCTTTATAATGCATATATAACATAAACAATTTCTCACAGGTGAAGCGCCTCATAGCTTGGAGAGCTTTGTCAAAGCCTACCCTCATCCAGTTCTTACACAGCCTTTAATCTTAGGGAGGAAGCCCAGAGGCCAGTCTGCCTAAGAACAGCATAGTATGGGCACTTACTCTTTGTACCATAGTTCCAGCAGATGGGTAGATGCATAGATGGATGGATGGATGATGCACAGATGGATGATGGGTAGATGGTGGATGGTGGATGGATGGATGGATGGATGGATGGATGGATACAGTGGTAAAAGCCTGGGCCTACCTGTCTACATTCCTGGACATGGGGTACTTCCTCATCTCTGTCTGGAATCAGGCCAGACCATTCCCAGATCAGAGGGACCCAGCTGGCAAAATTCCACAGCTGGCTGGGGTCCACCCAGTGTGTGAGCTGAGCGTATGGACCAGATGGGAAGCTTTAGGAAAAGAGATTGTGTTTTTATCTTGCTTTTTAATCATTGTTCTGAATATGCCTTCCTGTTTCCTTTCCCTGCCCTCATCTGTGCATCAGACAGGCCTTGGCTGTGGGTGGATCTCTTGGGAAGTGCTGCCCTTGGCTTCCCAGGCTGGGAGTGTTCTGTTGTGTGCCAGGTGGTGGGGAGCCAGCCATCCATGCCCTGCCCAGGCTGTGGTAACCATGTCTGGATGAGGTGGGAGGGGATCTGAGCTGTTCTTGGGGTCCAAGCATGGCTCCACCACTAAGCCTCCCCGGGACTTGAAGGGGTTCCTACCACTCTCCCAGCCCAGGATTCACTGTGTATGAAAAACTTGTCATGATAGGGAAGAGCCAAGCTGCCAGAGTGGGAATCTTTCCTGTTTATTAGCTGTATGACCTTCAGTGAATTAGTTAACTTCCCTGCGCTCTAGTTTCATTAATAATAATATTACTTACCTCAAAGGTTTGTAGTGAAGATTAAATAAGTTAATTCATGTGAAGTGATTAACACAGTGCCTGGCCCATTGTGAGCAGCCTACTAAATGTAAAATGGGTAAAACCAAAATTACCTTGCCCACCTCTTAGATTTGCTGTAGAACCCAACTGAGTCATACATAGCTCATGCAGTAAATGATGATCGAGCAATTTGCACATGCCCAGCCCAGTAACGGGTGAGCCCAAAGGCAAGCTGCCCGCCTTTAGGGGCCCTTTTGTGAAAGGGCTTTGCAAACTTAAGGACTGTTCAGATAAGAGGGAGGGTGGTGGTCTCGCCATGTTTGAGCCTCTGAAACAGAGTCCTTGAGACATCAATCAGCAGGACAACCTCCTTCCAGTGAAGTTTATGCAGCACTCCAATGGATAAAGCCCAGAATCGGGGTAGCTCTGGCTGGGGGGGGGGCTGGATCCCGCTGGTCCTGCTGGCCCTTTCCTCTCCATGCCAGCCCCAGCCCCTAGCGGCCCTGAAGGCACCTCCCAGAAATCCCATGGCTGCTCAGAGCACAGGCTTTGGGCCTGGAGGTGTTTTGTGTCCTTCTTTTGGTGCTCTCCCTTGCTCTTTCTCTCTCTCTTTAATTAATAAACTTTAATAAATTTTTAGAGTAGTTTCCTGTTAACAGCAAAATTAGGGGAAGTGCAGAGAGTTCCCGTTTCCGCCATGTCCCCACACACTCACAGCCTCCCCAGCACTAGAGTGGGGTACTTACTGGAATGGACGAACCTCCATCGATCCACACGTCATTATCACACAAAGCCCATAGTTTACAACGGGGGCTCCTCTTGACACCTTACCTTCATTTAGACATGCACCTCATCAGTGTGCTGGGTGCGTGTCTGGGTGCTGAGCACACAGACACCCAGCTCCATCAGCCAGGGAGGTGGTGGCAGAGGTCATGCTGAGTGGCGGGGCCGGCTCTCTAGCTGTGGCTTTTCTCCATGTCCCAGACCTTTTACTTAAAGACTCCTCTGGCCCCTATGACTATTTCACTTTTAACATTTAACGTGGCCCTCCCCTTTGTGACTTGTGTACCACCTCCTGGACCAATTCTTCACATTCAGACTAATGCCCAAAAGGGAAACTACACTGGACTCACCAGATGGCTGTCTGCCCCAAGCTGAGGGGAGCTCAGAACGGGTGATTTATGGTCGGTGTCTGAGAAGCTGGGGTCGCTAGTGCCCACGTGACTGTTTCAGCTGACTTCCTTCAACAAAAAATAGATGATAGGTAGGTAGGTAGATAGATAGATAGATAGATAGATAGATAGATGATAGATAGATACATAGATAGAGCTATATATGTATGTATATATTAGGAGATAGAGAAATGAATGTATAATAACTATAGTTCTTCATTACTGAAGTGGGTTTACCTTCCTATCTCAGTTCTGTCTGGGGAAACTTACTTCACGCCTGTGTGCCTGTAGTGCCTCATTTGTGCAGTAGGTCGTTGTGAAAATCGAATGAGGTAATGCACATGAAGTGCTTAGGGCAGTGTCTGCCACTGCGCGAATATCAGTAAATGTTAGTTGTTATTTTGCACTTATTGTTATTACAAGTGCATTTCACATACATTAAACTCAGTACAAAATTTCTGAGACAAACAGTGCTGTGATGAATTGGCGCTAAACACAGCAGCGCTGAAGGTAGCGATGGGCTGATCCAAGTCTTCCTGACCCGTGGTCTTGTGAGGCTCATCCTCACAGCTTTCCTGTGCGGAGTGCCTAGGATTTGCTAAGCACTGTGCTCAAATACCATTCCATTGAGTCTTAACAAAGCAACCATTAGGGTAGTCTCTCTCTCCTGCTCTCTCTCTCTCTTCCTTTCAGGAAACTGAAGCCACAAGCCCAGCAGCAGGAGACTCCTGCCGCCTCTGTACCAGCTGTTGGGACACCCTGCCCTCTGTGCAGCCCCTACCCCTACCCTGCCAGCAAAGTGTGTCTCTCCCACTGCGTTTTCCAAGCGGGTTGTTTTCACGATCCCCCACTTTATCTGACAGCCCACACACAGCTACACGGCTCAGGGGCCTCCCTCCAGCCTGTGAAATTTTTACAAGCAGCACACAGTGGAAACATTGGCAGGTTTTATTTTTTATTTTTTCAAATTTTCCAAAATACAGCCCTGCACGCTGTGTACACGTCCACGTTTTAGCCTACATGTCTGCGTCAGAAGCCCAGGGCGTCTGGCTATTTGGGTGTGTGTATTATAGTGCAGGTCCATCTCTCCATCAGAGCTCAAAGATAAGAGTTTCTGCCTTTGGGGTGTGTGTGTGTTGGGGGGGGCGGTATTTATGGATCTCTCAGCTGGCCTGCCTCCCCCACGCAGTATGCACAAGCTCACCCTTCCCTGGACGCATGTTTGTAAGCCTGGGCACATGCCCACCCCTCTCCCAAGGGTGTCCATAGACACGTGTAAACTACCCTTCACTTCTGTTGTTAAGACTATCCTAGGACACTGTTGGCCCCATGGAGCAGGGAGAGCTGGGAGAAGGGAATGTTTAGTCTGGAAGGCATGCAGGCAGGCGGCTGGAGACTCCCTGTGGAGCACCCAGGCGGGTGCGCTGGGCGCCAGGGCTGCTCCACGGGCCCTGGCTGGTGGGGAGGACTGAGTGGCCCCAGAAAGCCTGGGTCCAAGGTGCAGGGCCCCTGTTTGGGCAACACTGGGCTCACCATGGCTCCCATAGCTCAAGTGATGAGCTGGCTCTCAGCCAACCCCAGCTCCGTTCAAACAGGTTCCTTGTTTTTCTCGTTTTCCAATTCTTGGTTCTTCTTAGTCCTCTGAAGAATAGAATATTTGTGCTGAAGTGAAGCTAGGCAAGCACAGGGATGTGGAAAGAGGATGACGCTTTGGCGTCAGGCAGACCTGAGGCTGAACCCTGGCTTTCCCATAACTAATCACATAACCTTGAGACAGGGAGAGTTACTAGACTCCTGAGTAAAGCAGGCGTAATAACATTACACTGCAGGCTTGCTCGGGAGCCTGGGTGATAAAATCTGCGTAAAGCACCTGGTAGGTTCTTGGTCACTTTTTGTTTCCTTTGCTTCCATGGAACTCTCTGAGCAACAGCTTTATGACTAGACCGGCAGTGCTATGAATTTCTAGGAAAAGAGCTATTTATTTTTTGATGACCTAGTTGAGGGCAAAGGGGAGGGCTCAGCTTTGCAAATGGTTTCTTTAGCTTGTTGTGAGTTGAGTTTAAACCCTCATATTCCATTTTAATAGGTATTAGGAGGGCATTTTAGGAGGATGGTGGCCATTGGAGGAGGGGCAGGTTGGAATTTCTGCAGAAAGCATGCACCTGCCTTCCCCATAGGATCCAGGTTTACGAGCCAGTAACCAGCCCCCTGGTCTGCGTCACAGCATTAGCAGGCTGGTAATGGGGGGAGAACAGGCTGCTTGTCACCCTGCTGTACAGTACTCTGCTACCATCAGACACTGTTCTAGGCAGGGGGATTCTACAGTAAACGAGAAGGACACAGGCCCCCCTGCTCCCACCTGGTGAGTGAAGACACAAAACCAACAGAGGAACCCAGAAAACTCGTGTTAGCTAATTCCCAGAGCAGCACGTGTTAGGAAGAAGATGA
The DNA here is from genome assembly GCA_007922815.1 of Macrotus californicus. Lineage (NCBI taxonomy): Eukaryota > Metazoa > Chordata > Mammalia > Chiroptera > Phyllostomidae > Macrotus > Macrotus californicus. Next base: position 108,960 of record VMDR010001210.1, read on the forward strand.
AATACGGTAGTCGTGATCAAGGGTGCATGGTGAGGTGCAGAGTGCCCCTTAGACAAGGTGGTCCTAGGGGAGGCCTCCCCAAGGAGACAGTTTTCGTCCAAACCTGATTCATAAGAAAACAGCAAAACAAAATTCTGGGGTGGGGGAAGGAAAGAGGGGAGGAAGACCCTCTAAAGCAAGGGTGTCAAACTCATTTTCACTGGGGGCCACATCAGCCTTGTGGTTGCCTTCAAAGGGCCGAATGTTACTTTAGGACTGTAGAAATGCAACTCCTTAACAGTTAAGTGAGACCTCAGTGCTGCCGCCGGGTAGAAACAAGGTGCCAGTCTGGATAAAACAAGGTGGAGGGCCGGATTTGGCCCTCGGGCCTGGTGTTTGCCACCTGTGCTCTACAGTCTTCCTCTTTGCCCTGGCTGCTGTGGCTCAGTTTGTTGGAGTGTCGTCCCATACGCCAAAAGATGTTCAATTTCCGGTCAGGGCGCATATCTAGGTTGAAAGTTCGATCCCTGGTCAGGGTGCGATCTCAGCTAAGGGTGCGTATGGGAGGTAACCAATCAATGTTTCTCTCTCACATTGATGCTTCTTTCTCTCTCTAAAATCAATAAACACATTGAAACAATTTTAAAAGGCCTCTTTCTTCTCCAGAGTCCAGGTCCTTGCAGTGTCCATCAAGCCCCTACGTGACCTGACTGCCCCCTGTTGCTCTCCCCACGTCACTGCACGCCAGCCACGCCGGCGCACATGCACCTCAGGGCCTTGGCTCTTGCTGTGGGTCCCAGCCAGTGCACAGATACCCACACGACTAACTCACTGCCTCCTTCAAGTCTTGCTTGAAGGTCGCCTTCTCTGTGGGCTCTGGGGCTATGCTGTTTCTCTCCTTTTTGTCATCACCTTCTAACATGCTCTGAAATGTATTTATTGCTTGTTATGCACCACCTTTCTTGCCCTCCTAGGTGATATGACCCATTAGAGCAGGTGCTTTTGTCTGGTTTTATTCTTTGTACCTAGAATAGTACCTGGACCATAGTAGGTGTTTAATACATTTTTTTGGATAGACAGATGGACAGATGGACAGATGGATGGATGCTTGGGCGGGATCCTGGTGACTCAAGGCCCACCTTCATCATCAGGAGGAGCAATGGGTACAGTCTGAGCCTCTACCAAGGGCCTGGCCCAGTGATAAGCTGGGGTGGTAGTGAGCCCCAGATCTGTCGTGGAGATGGGCCAGACAAAGAAAAATCAGTTGAAAAACCCAGAGTCAAGTTGGGGAGAATGGGCTCTGAGGAAGGTACATGGGTGCCCTCCTAGGACCATGAGGATTCTGGGAACGGGAGAGTGGAGCAAAGAGAGGAGGATTTCTGTGGGACCAGGAGCAGAGAGGCCCTTCTTGGCTAGAGCTGAGGGGCTGAGGTGGCAGAAAAGGGGTGGGAAGGTCCAGCACACGTGCGCACATTTCACAAGGTGATCTCGGGGACACGTCCATGTTCCCATGGACCTGAGTTCACGCCCTGCCTCTGTCCCTTGCTCAGTATGCATTCTTTGGGAAATTATTGTTTCATTTTTCAGTTGGAGGTGGCATGCACTTTTATATTAATTTTAGGTGTGAGACATCGTGACTACACACTTCTGTAACTTACAGAGTGATCACCCCAGCAAGTCTGGTGCCCACCTGACACCGTACATAGCTATTGCTTAATAGTTCTGTGCCCTGTCTCTGATCCTAGGCTAAATGTTCCCTACCTCACAGGAGTAGAGTGGGGCTGAAATGTGATAATTTAATAATAAAAACAGACTTCGAAATCAGACCAAAGTCCAAATTCTGGTTCCAACTTTTATGAGCTGTGCATCCCTGGAAATTGACTTAACCTCTCTGATCCTCAGTTTCCTTGACTGTAAAGTGGGAATAACATCAACCTTATAATATAGTTACGGAGGTGAAATGTGATAATAAATGGAAAGTATAATACGTGCTATATATGATATGTAAAGGCTCAGCATGTAGCCTGGCACATCGTAGAGCATCAGGTGCCTAAGGGATGTTTGAAGCAATTGAGGATGGCTGAGGTGTGTAGGGTCATCGGGGGCCAAGAGGCCCCTGTGCTGGCTGTGCTGAGCCAGGCCTCAGTCATTTTGGGAGCTATGCCAACCATATGAGTGGGAGATTTTCCATGGGTGGAGTCCCTGGCCACAGAAGCTCCAATTCTAACCAGCAAAGGGGAGGGAAAGGCCTATGTGCCCTGGGCCCTTATGCAAGGCCTTTCCCAAGTGGAGAGATCGATCACAAGTATCTTGAGGTCCCCTGCCTCAGTTGTGTCCCACCTGTCGTCAGGGCTCCTAGAGGACAGCCCAGAGCAGAAGGAAGCCTGGTGAGAGAGTGGGTCCCCTCCTGGGCCTCAGTCTCCCTTCCGTGCACTGAGAGTAGTGGGCCACCTGGGAGGTGCTGGGCCAGCCTCTGCCAGGAGGCTGCCACTCGCTGCCTGTGCCATCTCGAACAAGTTTCTTAACCTGAGTCTCAGTTTCCTGTCTGCCAAAATGTCTGGTAATCCCTAGCAACTCAGGCCGTAGGGAGGCTTAAATGAGTTTATCCACGTGAAATACTCCGCACGGGCCTGGCACACAGTGAACACCCCATAAATGTGGCTACTTGAATCATTCCTGGGGAGGCTCTCCTGCTGCTGACACTCGCGGAGCCGGTGCGTCTGCCTCCCACTCTGCCCCCAGGGCTTGGCTCCCTGGATGCTCCTTGTCCTGGTCAGGAAGCGCCTCGCAGCCGAAGGCAGCAGGGGGGTTGGACTCGATGGGCAGCGGGAGAGGAGCCAGTGGACATTATGTCCCTTCCCAGGAATGGGAAAGGGGGGATGTCCCTGGGCAAGCAGCAGAGCTCTAGAACAAGCACACCTGGGAACACCCACCCCCCGCCCACTGCCCGAGCCTTGCCCTTCCATGCTGGGCCCTATGGGGTGGAAGGCACGTTACAGAGGTGGCCAGGTCTGCCTCTGGCCCTGGCACATCTGTCCATACGTACACCCAGCAGAGGGTCGCACACGTTCACAAATATCCTCACAGCCCCACACACACAGTGACACACATACACACTCACAAGTGTTCTCAGGACCACATTCACATATCCACACCCACATGGCCACCCACTCATCTATATTCATTTGTACACATGTGCCCACAGGTCCTGAAGCTTGGACCCCACATGGGATATTTGCTCTTTCCCGTACACTTACCCGACTCACAAATACACACACAGTTACCTGTACAATCACACGGGTGTTGACACTCGTGAACACACTTGTACAAATATGCGTACCGTAAATGTGTGCACATGTGTACACAGACATGTAATTATACACACATATACATATTAGACACAAAGTCCCTCAGCCTTCTGGCCGCATCCATTACTGTAAGTAAAAGAGCTCCTGCCCTCTCCCCGCTACTCTGAGAAACACGCCCTCCCCAGCACTCCCAAAGTGTTTACCTGCTGTGTCCAAATGCGTCTGTCTTCTTGACCTTGCTCTAGGTACCTGAGACTATAGTCCTTTCTCCTCTGCCCACCTTTGTTCCCAAATGCCACTGACAGGCTCTTGTGGCCACCAGGCTTTTGCTGAAAATAAGAGTAGACAGAAAATAACTGATGTTCTGAGAAATGGGGAGGCCATTCTCTGTCTCCATAGGGTGCACCCCCTGCTCTGTTCAGAGTTGCACCCTCCTGTCCTGTCACACCCCTCTCCCCCTTCATTCCTGATCCCTTTCCCCAACTCTTACCCCAGGCTTCACCTCTCAAGCCCCTGGAGCTCAGAGGGGACAAAGCCCGAATGCCATATTAGGCAGAGCAACTTAGCCATCTTTTTGTTTCCCCCTCCCTTCCAGATCAGGGACCAAAGAGGCCCATTAAAGCATTTTCCTAAGATGATGATGATGATGATGATGATGATGATGATGATGATGTCAGAAAACTCCCCTGAGGTGAACTGCACCTCTTTGTTAAAACACAGAACTAGCTTCAGACAGTGTTTGATGTTGATGGTATTTTTTCTTACATAACATTCTCTTTTTCTCTCTCCCTCTTTCTCTCTCTCTCCCTCTTTCTCTCTCTCTCTGTCTCTCTCTCTCCCTCTTACACACACACACATTCAGCCTTGGAGAATTAATTTCCTGTTTCCTGCTCTCCCCACTCCCCTCTCCTGTCTTTAGAACTGCTGCCGGAAAGGAAGAGGCTGAGCCTCGGCATAGATCCCAGAGTATGGGGGGCTGGGGGCTGGGCTGAGAAGGACAAATCCTGTTAGGAAAGGAGACAGGTAAGAGACGGACCTGACCTTAGTTTCTGAAGTCCCCAGTATGTCCACCAAGTTACGCCCTGCACTTGCCTGCCCCTCAGCCTTTGCTCGCAGTGCCTCCCCGTTATGGTCCCATCAACCCTCCCCAAAGTCTTCACCCCTGTCAGTCCAGAACAACTCTTTCCCACCCTCTACTCCTCCTGGGCTGTTATGGGCACTTTCACCAAAATTTTCTCCATCCTCTGGTTTGTGAGGCCGCCCTGGGGGTCCTTGTCTGTCTCCCCAGCTCTATTGTGACCTCCTGAGGAATGGGGCCCATGTTCCCCAATTTTGGGTCCCTAATATACTCACATAGCCTGGCTCAAAGAGTGCTCTATAAATTATGAGGGTGGACCCCCGCAAAAATCAGAATTATCTTCTGGAGGGCGGGCCCCTTGTAGTACAGGCTTCCCCGGCTAGGTGAGTGATCTAGGAACCCACCTCTGTCAGTGTACCAGCTGGCGTTGTCGTAAAAGGCTGCGTTTGGCTTCAGCAAATTTATTTTGAAAATTCTTTCAACACATTTGCCCATTTCACGATGTGGGTGATTGACAAGTGTGCCTGCCCACACTGCACTGAGTGTTCAGCAGTTTTTGACCAAAAAAAATGGCATGACCCCTGTGCCCCACCTCCCTATTCACCTGATCTTTCCCTGAGCAATTTTCTTTCTTTCCCCAGATGAAAAAAGTCCTCAAAAGAAAACGTTTTGCTGCTGTGCAAGATGTGAAATAAAAAATGGCAGGAGCCCTAAAAGGCATCAAAATCGATGTGTTCAGAAACTGTTCTGAGCAGTGGAAAAACATCTCAATAGGTGTAGTGCATCAAATGGAGAGCACTTGGAAGGTGACTGAAGTTGAAGCATGTGAGAATGAATACACATTTTTTATAAGTAAATTCCAGGTTTGGGGGCCCCGTCGTACATATTTTTATCTTCATCTCTGTGTATATATAGCATTAGTATCTATATGCACATCTGTCTACATAGCCGTTTACAGCAGTGAAGGCTGCCCGGCCCAGCCAAAAACCCTTGACCTGAATAACGGGAAGCCTGATTTCTGCTTCTGCTTCTACCACCTACTGGAGTTTTGACATGGGTGGACAGATCATTGAGCTTCTCCAGGTCTCTGTTTTTTTCATGGGCACAAGGAAGGAGTTGAATACAGACAGTGGTTTTCAAACTGGGTTCCAGGGAACCTTAGGGTTCCAGGAAGACGTGCTAGGGAAAGCAAGAAAGGAGAAGGCTGAGAGGCAGGGCGCCCATGTCTACCAGGGCAGCTCCTCCTTGCTCTGTTTTATCCGCCACCCTTCCACACAAGATTGCATTTAAACAAAGGTCCCTGTTACTAAAAAAAAAAAAAAAATTTTCTGCACAACGCTGGCCTAGAAATTGTCTGAAGGCCTTTCCAGCTTTGACAAGCCAGGATTGATCTATTTCCCTCCATAAAATGCCCATGTGAGGAGAAAGCAAACTCCATTCTTTCTCTGTGGGTTTAGGGCTGTCTTTCCTTTTGTTTCTGGAGTCACTGACCACCTTTCACTTCCCCACCCAGGCCAGGGGCTCCCCCCACCTCTGCTTCCTTGGCTAGTAAATGAGGCCACTCATAGCCCTTCACTCTCAGGATTTTAAGGAGATACTTGTATTCAGGAGCAGTGAATGCAAACCCCCCAGCCCAGAGCGTGCCACCTGGAAGGCGCCCTCTGAATGGCAGCTTTGGTGACCTCCAGAGTCCCAGAAGATGACTGCCTCTCTATGCGTCACGCCTGGCTCGTGGCTGAGGGCTGCAATCTGAGGGTGAAGATTGCTTCGTGATTAGGAGCTAGTGTGCTGTGAGACATCTAATTAGCCATCGCCTTCCCAGGAGACGGCTCAGTTGTGTAATTTTCATTTCCATATTATACACACCCTCCGTGAGCAAGAGAGAGCAGGGCCAATCTCTCACCAGCCTTATGGTTTGTTTGCCTTCCAGCTGTGCCAGTTGCTCCCTTCTCATCCTTCCTCTGTTCCCACCCACCAGGGAGCATGCCTGCTGGAGGGCAGGGTACTGGGTGCAGGGAACAGACTTTACATGTTGCTTCCAAGACCCATCTCCACAACCAGCACACTGAGAGCAGCCGCATTGGTTGGATTTCCTGTCTGGCTCAAGGTGGTGGTGGTGGAGGTGGGGAAGGTGTCAATGACTAGTTACCCCCATTTACCACCTTTTTATAGGAAACACGTGGGGGTGGTGCAAAGTACACTATATGCAGCATCAAAGAGGACCCATCTTTTCCCAGCAATTTCACGTACCTCTCTGAACCTCGGCTCCCCTATCAGTTAAATCAGTACCCTCATACCTTGCATCACAAGGCTGATGCAAGGCTCCATCCTTCAACACATATTTATTGGGCTCCCCAGACGAAACAGTGTGTGTGGTAGGGCATTGCAAACTGAGAGCGCTGTCTAGGTAGGAGTTCTTCTCACAGTTGCAGTCTGTCCTTGATTATTCAAGGAGCTCTTATCAAGTTTAGATTATCCAGACTCATCATGAGATTATGAGGCTGGCCAGCCTCTTCCTGCCTGCCATTGCCTGTTTTGTGGTTTTTATCGTGGTCAGTTCAAAGAGGCTGATTCCTTGGAGCAAGCCCAGTAGGGAGAGACTGACATCCTGAAGCTATTATAGATGGCAGTTGTTTCTATTTCGCTGGGCTATGCATTCAACCTCTCTCTCACTCACAGCACTAACTGCTTAGCACCGGGCTGGAGTCCATGCCTCTCTAAGAGAAATATAAACCCAAGTCCCTATCCTTGTACACACTCCTTCTGGCTGGGAGGGCAAAGGTTCACACAGCGTTTAGAAAGCACCGTTTTTATGAGCAAGATACTTTGCTAAGCACTTTTACCCATATGCTTCTCATCCAAACCCTTTAAGTGGATATAATTAGTCCCACTTCACAGATGAGGAAATTGAGGCCCAGAGAGTTTGTCATTTGTCCAAAGCCACATAGCTGGTAATGGTGCACCCTGAAGGAATTGTGACACTGTACTAAGGTTGTCTGTCCTGTGTCCACCTCCCCCTCTAGACTCCGAGCTCCTGTGTCTGTTCATCACAGTGACTAGAAGAGGCCCGTGTTAAGATGGTGGCCTCTGAGATAGCTCACTTGGGGTCTCACACACTTCCCAGCCACCTCCTGCCCCCAACTAACCTGCCCTCCTAGTCACATCCCAGAAGGACTTCTCCATTTCTGACCTCCCTGCCAGCAATTCAGGGGCCTCTGCTCAGCCGCCAGGTTGTTGAGGCCAGTGGAGGCTAGACTGGGGCCTGGGGCTCCCGGCCAAGTTCCTGGACCTGTCTCCCCAGACAGAGGGGGTGGTCCCTGGCACCCAGGACTCTGGGCCCTTACCTGCCAGCAGGGCCAGAGGCTGCTCAGCCTGCCAAGAGGCTGCACCAGTCGCGGCTGCCAGTGGAGACAGAGCCCAGGAGGCCTGGTCAGCGGTTGCCTGAGGGTTGAGAAATGTGCCGGCTCCAGTCTGGCTCCCTCATCTGAGAACTCAGGGGAACCTGACCCCACAGCCTGGTGTTTGTTTCCTCAGTGTCTGGGGCAGCTGTGCAGATCAGGCCTGCCTGGAAGAGTGTGGCCCAGGAAAAAGCAGCCTGTTCCTTTACCTCCCGCTCAGTCCATGTTCACGGCCTGCTGCCAGGGGAAGCTGCCTGCGTGTTTTGCTCAGGCCAGGGCTGATAGGGGGGCCTTGTATCTGTGCAAGGCCTGGGCGTCATGGACAATCCAGGCATGTCTGGCTTCAGCCTTTGTCCTCTGAGGCACATTGGGAGGAGCCCCCACTCAGAAGACAGACCTCGTTTGGATTCCAGCTCTGCCCCTTTCCAGCTGTGTGGCCTTGGGCAAGTCACTTAACGTCTCTGAACCTGCTTCTTTATTTGCCAAGTACAGGTAATAGGGATAATTTATAAGGTTGTTGTAAAGATAGACTCACTGAAATAATCAATTTAAATGACCTGGCACATAGTAGATGCTTAATAAAGATATGTTCCTTTCTCACCATGCGGAGGTTTCCTAACTTTCTCTTGCTCTGTCACCCATATTCATAACACAGACAGAACTCAGAGCCCACCCAGGCTTCTATCCAACCCCTGTCCAACAAATGTGCTACTTACATTTCTCAATAGCCTGGGCTGCTGCGCCTGGATTCCCCAGCATTGTCCCCAGCACACACACGTGAGGGAGGTGGCATTATGTAAATGTGTAGGTTATTATCAAGGAACAGCTCCCTCGCAAATCGATGTATTAACTTATTCTGTTTATTCATCCATTTATTCATTCATTCAAAAACATTCATTCAACTTCTCCTCTAGGAAAGGAGATCTCAGGAGGGCAGAGATGAATGAGACACAGTCCCTGCCCTTAGTCTCATAGCTGGAAGAGATGGGCAAGTGAAGACATAAAAGAAAAAGACAGAATTCTGGGACACTTTAGAGATGAGGCTCCTTCCGAAGTCAGTCTGGAGAACCAAGGTGGGCTTCTCAGAAGAGGTGGTACCAGAGCATTGAAGGTCATTAGTTATTTTCTAGGTGGAAATAAAGGGAAGGATGTTGCAAGGAGCGAGTGAGATCATACGCGCACAGGCCTATTGGCTGAGTGGACATGCCCATGTATGCGTTAGAGTTCGCTAGCTTCTCTGACAGCTGTCCCCACGATATCAGCGAGTCCACACAACAAAAGGACGTTTCTTGCTCATCCACTGGCCCAGCTGGGTGGTTCTAGATGGCTGTCTTCCGGGCAATGGTTCAGGAACCCACAAGCCTGCCATGTGTGGCTGCCACTCTTTATTGTTTTTTCCTTTGTTGTAAAACTTTAGTTTCCGAAAATAAGTAAAAATCACATCATGAAAAGCTTTTTGTTTGTTTGCTAACTCTTGTTTAAGTTTATTTTATTGATAATGCTATTACAATTGTCCCATTTTTTATTCTTCCCCTATATCACCCTCCACCTAGGACCCCCATTCTATCAAGCATTCCCCTCCTCAGTTCATGTGCATGGGTTGTACATATAAGTTCTTTGGCTTCTCCAATTCCTGTACTGTTCTTACCCTCCCCCTGCCTGTTTTGTACCTTCCAATTATGCTTCTTATTGACCGCCATCCTTTAGAGTCTCAGAATCTGTCACTTCTGGCAGGGTCCCCAGGAGAAAAATGAAGTGGCTTTTGGCTTTTGGTGAGAACATAGCAGTATTTCCATCGACCCGTGTGAAGAATTTCTAGGAGGTGGAGAAAGTTGGAACAAAAGTGATGTGACGGAGCGGCAAGGGCTGCGGGTGCACTGGTAGGCAAGACTGCAGCGTGCAGCTGAGAGAAGCCAAGCTAAGAGGTTTGGATTCATCCTGAAAGTAGTGCAGAATCATCAGAAACTTTTAGGCAGGGATGTGACAGTCAGATTTGCTTTTCAGACCAATTACTCCAGCTGTAGTGTGGAAGACACTCTGGAAGTAGTGGAAACAGTCAGAAAAGTATTCCAGGAACCCAGACTGTTTTACCTTAAGGATAAGGGAGAGTTGGGGTTGGAAGGTGGGTGTAGGATTGAAAGTTGTCCCAATGGGCAATCTGGGCCATTGTTTTGGATCTGTATTGTTGCAAAGCAATGCAGATCCCAAATAGCCTTTGGATCCATGTCTGTCTGGTTCAACGGCTCATTGAAGCTCATGCTCAGGAAATGACAGCCAGTGCCAGAGCCACTGCTCTGAGCACTGTGTCCACAAGCCTGGGCCTCATCTCTTCGGGACCTAGGCCGTGGCTTTGGTCAGTGCCTTTGCTAGCTTCTGGAGACATCAGAGATGTCTGTGTTGTTCTGTGAGCCTCTGTGCCTTCCTTGCCGTGTCCCACTCTGTTCTTCACGTCTGTTTCTCAGAACCTTTGTCTCTGCCTAGAGAAGCAAAGATTTACCCCTGAGCACCAGTGGGAAGACAGAGATTTCTGTGCCCTTGGAAAGAAGCTCTGAGTGTGTGGTTTTCTGTGCTCACCGTCTTCCAGAAGGCCCCACCTGTAACTCAGGGGTAGGTCACCCAGAAAGGGGCTGCTGGCCACAGGTCTTGAGCTCAGAAAGCTGACAACTTGCTCCACACTAGAAGAGAGAAGATTATAGTCCCTACAAGCAGTTCTTTTCTTGGAATCTTAGGTACTGAGTCCTGTGATCTTTAGGTTTTCTTTCACTAACTCTGAAGGATGCTGGAACTCCAGGCTGCCTCACACCCTCTAGGTTAATATACAAGACCTGACTGGTCCAGACTCACTTAGTATATAGACTCACACCTCATAAAATGTCATAATGAGTTTCTTCTTAACAGAAGGGAGCTTCAGTGCTGGAAGCTGGAAAGACTCAACTGGACCGCAGTATGGCTCATCAGTTCTAAGACTAAGACTTCTATGAAGCAGCCAGGAAACGTACCTCTGGCCCTAATTTTTTCTGTTCCATCTAAGAGTTGGGGTTTGGTGCCCTAGTCACATGAAAGGCCAGGAAGTTTTACGTGGCCCAGCCTCTAGCCTCTGTGTCCCCTGACTATTGGCCTGGCCTCCACTTTCGGCCTCAGCATACTTCACACCCCCCCCATTTACCTCCAGGTTTGGGAACGGAACCCCTAGCACCTTTCCCTCCCAGCCCATTCTGCCAGTGCTGACCCTCTCAAGGCACACATTCGGCTGAGAGCACCTCTGAGCTTTAACTTACTCATCCGAAAGTGGAGAGGGCATCAGCCCTTGTGCAGAAAAGCATTAACGTAGGGGGCAAAGACCGCTGTCCTTAGAAAGGCCTGCTTACAGGGTTGGCCCTGGTCTGGTGGATTTCTGGAGGGAGGGGTCTCCCCGTTCCCGGATAAGGATGGCTGACTATGCCCAAAACGTTGTGCGAACAATATGGCTCTTACCAGAGGACTCCCGACACGGCCGCACTTCGGCGTTGTTGTACGAAATAGAAGATGAATTAGATTCACCAAGAGCTCCTATGAAATGGTCAGACCCTCTGTGAGCAGCCCCACATGGACGGCGCCACCTGCATAGCCCCGTGTGAGCCCCTGGCAACCCTCCCTCACCTCCACCATTACTACTCGTAGCCCACCCACCAGTGCATGTTAGGACTGGCCCCCTACGTAGAGTGGCAAGATATTTCTAGATATTTTATCAACAAAGGAAGTATTTATTTTGAGAGATATTTCCAGTTTTTAATAAGGTTGTGCATAGGGAAGACATTTTCCATTGCTGTATTTTTAGGTTAATTTTCTGGGAAAAGGACCGCCACAGGCCCGCTGACGTGGAGGTGGAGAAAACAAGCCAGGGGGCCTCGGCATTTTCTCCTTCCTTCGATAGCGGGGCAAACAGAGGCTCAGAGGACAGTGACTTCCTGGGTGTGTCACAGGAGGCCCGTGGCAGAGTGTCCTCTCACTGCCAACCTCCTCCACCTGTCCCAGTGCAGCCAGGTGACCCCACACTGCCCAGCTCTGTGTGTGATCAGGGAGATGGAGCAGGAAGTAGGGAAATCATGGGAAAAGTGCCCAACTGTTGAGATCTCCTCCGACAAGTTGGCAACAGGATGTAAACGTTCAGCCCCATCTAAGAACTGGTTGGCAGCCAAGGGATGACTTATTTGAATTCAGCAGGGCTGCAGGGAAGACAGAAAGACAACTGATGGCCTCCGGCTCATTGGACATAATCTGTGTGTGTAGGTACATGAAGCCAGGCTGTAAGTGCCAATAAAGAAAGAAAGAACCCATTAGGCAGGTCATTGAATTCAAAAACACCATTTGGGCTTTAAAACTCCTAAATAGTTTAGGGCAAAATGGGACTTGGCCTTAAGTTACCCATCTCATAACTTGGTCATCTGGAATGGCATTTTCCAAAGCAGATCTATTGTCGGTATTCTGGGAAGAAAGGTTGCTTTGGTCAAGTTTAGGTAATGTGTTAGTCAACCAAGTTCAATGGGTATCTTTACTGCAGGACCTGTCAGAGCTTGCTCAGTATAGTATAGTATGGTATACAAGGTCTGTCCAGAAAAAGTCCAGCCATTGTTGATATAACAAGAACAGTTTGCACAACATCAATGTAACCTGGCAGCCAAGGAGAGTAGACTGGAATCTGCATGTGTGAACAATGATGACTTCACTGTACTAGTCAGTGGGGGTGGTAGACAATGTTGAGTGAGCATGTGCACTGTGCGGCCATCACATTCAAAATGACTGAGCGAGTCCATGGCCATATCACCCTGAACGCACCCAATCTCATCTGGCAAAATGACTGAGCCAGTAGAGCAACAAATCTCCATCACATTTTGTATTAAGCTTGGACATTCCTCCATGCAAACTACTCAGATGATTCAGGAGGCTGAAGCTATGGGCAACTGGTGATTGGCAGCTTTATCACAACCACCCACCCACTCATGCATCATGTCTCGTGCAGGGTTAGTGGTGAAACATCAAACCACCCAGATGACTCAGCCTCCCTACAACCCAGATTTGGCGCCCTGTGACTTCTGGCTTTACCCAAAGTTAAAATCACCTTTGAAAGAGATTTCAGACCATTGATGAGATTCAAGAAAATATGATGGGACAGCTGATGGTGACTGGGAGAACTGTGTGAGGTCCCAAGGTGCCTACTTTGAAGGGGACTAAGGCGTCATTGTCCTATGTACAATGTTTCTTGTATCTTGTATCTTTTCCAATAAATGTCTCTATTTTTCATATTACATGGCTGGATACCTTCTGGACAGACATCCAGATATGCACATATATTACACATAGATTAATAGAATATTAACATATTAATATATATCTGTGATGTATATCTATATAAATACATAGAATACCAGTAATACTATATATTATAGTACACAGCATTGCTTGGGCCATCATTTCAGCGTCAGCTTTGAGAAACACAGCTCCAGATTGTGTTACCCCTCCCCTAGGCCTAAGAGAACATTTTAGGACAAAGGGATATTTCTGTGAGGAGAAAGGGAAGGCTAGAGAGAGAGCGTTAAGCCAGCCCAGTTTCGTGGGCCAAGTGGCTGGATCGTGAGCTAAGGGATGCAAATGTAGAGCTCAGCAAAGACAATGTCTTCACTTCTGCTGGGTTGGGGATTCTCTGAACCTGGTATGTTGGCGTCCCAGACCCACACTGGAGTGCCACAGTTGTGAAGGGGCATTGTCACACTGATGTCAAGCCAGGGGTGGCCCTGAGCGATTGTAGAGACACTAGGGAAAAGATGACCTGAGTCACTATTAGCACTGTCTATAGTCATCCAAAGTCCCCTCTATGGAGGGGGGCTCACCATTTCCTCATGATTGCAAGGGAGGGACATCACCAGGACCAATGGAAGGGTGTTTCGGGGTGTCAGAGTTCAGCATCACTCAAAGGAGGGCAATCCAGGGGTACCTGGTATCTATCAGGCCGTGGGCAGGCTGGTCCTGCCGCCACTCAGTTTACCAGCCCATGCAAGCAGGGGCTGATGACCTCCTGGGGGGGCCAAGGGTCAACTCTGGAGAAGGAGTGACTTTTAAGGTCTCTTAGAGTCATGAGACTTTTGACTTTGGGTCATTTGACTTTGGATTGACAAATGACAGCCTTTTCCAGCCCCCTCGCCCTCCACATTCCATCCATCAGCGAGTCCATCACTTCTGTCTGTGAATGCCTCTCTAGCCCACACACTTCTCTCCACCCCCACTGCCACCATCGCAGTCCAAGCGACCGTCATTTTCAACCCAGAGTCTGCAGCGTTCATGCTGGCCTGTCTGTGCTACTCTTGCCCTCTTTTAACCCATTCTGCGTAGGAGGCACTGAGTGAAGACTCCTGGAAGAAGGGCGACCTCCTCACAGTGGCCTGCAAGGCCCTCCCTGAGCTGCCCGAGCCCACTGGCCACTCTCACCGCCCCCCAACCCACCCCCCCTTGCTGACCATGCCGCAGCCACACTGCACCGCCTCACGCACAGCGAATTCTCACCACCTTCTGTCATCTGCACGTGCTGTCCCCTCTGTCTGAAACACACTGCCCCTGCTCTTCACACGGCTGGCTCCTGCTCATCCTTCGGATTTTTCCCCAAATGTCACCTCCTCAAAGAGGCTTCGGTAGCACCCTGTCTAGGTTAACATGGCCTTCCATCCCCGTGGCCTCTACTTACTCTCTGTCTTTCATAGTACGTTGTCTATTTCCTTCCTAGCACTTAAATCAACCTGAAATATAATTTTTAATTACCTGTAACCTGACCCCATCGTCTCCCCCATCCATCTCTCCCAATTCCATCTAAAATGTAAATTCCTGAGGGGCATAGATTTTGCTTTGTTCATGCCGTATTCCCAGCTAGACTGGTCCTTGGCAAATAGTAGGTGCTAACAAATATTATTTGAATTAATGAATTAACGAATGATCACTTTCTGTTTATGCAGGGTGGTGATGTCAGGAAAAGGGGCTCTTTTGGTTGAAAACCTTTGGTGAAGAATCTAAGCCACAAGGAATTCACCGAGCTCCCCCTGTCTCCATAGCCCCACAATGGGCTGCACCCACAGTGACTCCCCATCTGCACCTACCCCTCAAGTCTCAGCCAGCCCCACCCAGCAACACTCAGGGAGGGAGCCATGGTCCATGTAAGTTCAAGGGTGTTTCATCAGACCTGTACCGGGAGACAAAAATCCCTTCCTGGGTATAAGAATTGCTCAGTACTGTGTTAGGAAACCCTCCTCCCTGGAGGGCTTTTTAAGCAGCTTCTCCTTTTTCTGGGGCTGTTTTGAACAGACTCCAGTCTGGAGATGGAGAGAGACAAGCTTGGGACTTAGGTTGACCTCAGGAGCACCCCCTGAGTCTGATGGCTCCATTCCTGTTGGGCCTGGGGTTCCACGGTGGGATTCTCTCCGTCTCCTATGTTACCTACTTTGACCTCTTCCTCTCCACCTGGGCGGCGGACGCGCCGAGGCGCTGTGCGCTGAGTCGACAGCTTTGATTAAGCAGCTTTGATCTCTGTCGAGCATCTCCAAATAATATCTTTGCTCTCAGCATCTGTGCCAATTCCCGAAATAGTTTAGCCCAGCCAAGTGGGGAGTCGGGGGCTGAATTGCAAAGTGTATTATATGAGGGATTTGAAAGAAAAAGCAGCTGCAAACAGTCAGGGGTGGGTGTGTGTGCGTGCGCACACGCGTGTGCTAATGTGGGCACCCACAGCCCGGGGGAGGCAATCACCATGCTGTCAGCGCACACAAACCCTGTGCTCCCGGGGGCTGCCTGCTGTGGGAGTGGGCAGCTCGCAGCAGTCAGCCCTCGAGTCAGGTGGCAGTCCTGTCGCAGAAACAAAAACATCAAAGGCCTTCGCTTCTATTTACTTGGCTTTTGCTTGTTTTCATGAAGACATTTGGAGGCTGTGTGCCAGGTTGCCTTCCGCATGGCTGTCCATCTGGCGTGGGCCTTGGGTGTGTGCGTGAAAGGAGGAGTCACCACGGTTTTGAGATGTTGATTCTATGTGCAATGATGTGCATGCCACAGGGGGAGTGCCAGCGCCTCGGAGCGTGTGTGCTATATTTAGGCACAGGCTTACCGGGAAGGGGAGACTTAACCACCCCCATGTAGTTCAACACGTATGTATCTAAGTGTTGGTAGATAGGTACCTTGTGTGTACGCACTGTGGTGCCTCTGTATGTGCTCTTCCATTGCAGGGATGAGCATGTTGATGCCTGGGGGTGCAAGCGTGCACGTATACCCATGGATTG
Source organism: Macrotus californicus (assembly GCA_007922815.1). NCBI lineage: Eukaryota > Metazoa > Chordata > Mammalia > Chiroptera > Phyllostomidae > Macrotus > Macrotus californicus. The sequence goes on from VMDR010001210.1 coordinate 125,014, forward strand.
GTGTGTTGGGGGTATGTACACACACGTGCATACGGCTGTCTCTCTGCCAGTTGGGTTATCCTAGAGGGGGGTGGTGTTTGCACGAAGCAGAACAGTGTGCGTGTGCTTACATCTGCATGGGCTGAACCCCAGAGATGGATGCTGGGGTAAAGATGTTTGACCTCTGGGCATTTTGAACCGTAAATCATTATTTTCTCCCCTTTGGTGCCCATCCCCTGGGAGCATGTCCATGTCTATAGCTCCCCCACATTCACAGGTGGAAGGAAAATATCTCTATTAGGGACCCTTTGTTCCTCCATAGGAAGCATTCCTTGGTGTTGGGTGCTGCTGTAAGAAGCCTTTGTTCTTATGGTGGCCAGAGGCCAGTGGATATGAATTTGCACATCTAATATAACCCCTTGTGGTTAGAAAGGCCTTTGTAATGAAGCTGCGGGAAGTGGGAGCCAGGAGGCAGGCTGTGGTCTTACATTCCTTCTGATCCAGCCCTTCATGTGGGTTCTTTTTCTCAGGGGATACTCCAGCTGTGGGTCACAGGGCTGCCACAGAAACCAGGCCCTTGCTGGAACCCTGAGATAAAGCCCTGGAAAAGAGTAGTTCTGTTTTCTAGGGTCATTAAGGGGTCTGAGCATGTAGGGAAATGTCCAGAGCTGGCTGGTGAGTGGACCTCAGCTTGCTGGGTTTCAAGCCACGGAGAAGGTAGGTAGTGGAGGTGGGCCATCAGGCCAGTGCAGGCTGCAGTCAGAGCGCTGGGCGATGAACCAGTGTACGGTGTTATGTGTGGCCCACACGGGACCTTGACCGAAGGTCACATCTGGAATTCTTCCCTGGTGGCTGCCAGCAGTAGTATATGGAAAAGAATTCTCAGGCCAAGTACGTTATTGTGGGGAAAGATGAGGGATATATCAGTTTCCTATTGCTGCTATAAGAAATTATGGAAACTTGGTTGCTCAGAACACCTCAAATTGATTCTCTTCTCACTCTGGAGGTCAGAAGTTCAACATAGGTCTCACTGGGCTAAAATCGAGGTCTTAGCAGGGGTATGTTCCTTTTGAGGCTCTAGAGGAGAATCCACTTCCTTGTCCTTTTCAGATTCTAGAGGCCTGTCGTAGTCCCTGGTGTGTGGCCCCTTCCTCCACCTTCAAAGCCAGCAGTGGCCAGTCCGGTCTTTCTCACATTGCATCTCTCTGACATCCACTCCCCAGCTTCCCTCTCGCACTTGAAGGGTCTGGTGGTTACATTGGGTATTGCCCCCCCCCCAGCTCATCCAGCCTCATTTCCCCAAGACCCTTAAGTTAATTACACCTGCAAACTCCTTTTGTCATGGTACATGCCATATTCACTGATTTCAAAGTAGGATGTGGACAACTTCAGGGGACACCATAATGCTGCCTACCATACCACACCAGGGACAGATTAGCAATGTCTGCCATGACCCTGTGAGAGTCTGGGATGCTAGGAGGGCCAGATGTTCACTATCCCTAGTCTGGCAGCTAACTGCAGGTAGAGTTAGATAAGACACATCAACAGGCTGGGGAAGGACAAGGAGAAAGGGGAATTCGCATTTATTGAACCTTTACAAAGTGCCAGGCACTTGCTATGTGACTCAAAGTCATACCTTATTTCATTATCCTCGCAACTCTTTGGGTGAAAAAGTAACTGCCATTTTATGGCAGAGGAAACCGAAGCCCAGAGAGGTTGTAGGACTCATCCCAAGTCACCCAGCTGGTAAAAGACAAGGTAAGAATTCAAAACCAAGTTCAACTACAAAGCTACACCATGGCTGAGGCAGAGAACAGGGGCAGCTTCTGACATGACCGCAATGTCCTTTAGAGTCGAGTTGGCTGCCGGGGCAGTGGCACTGCACTGGGTCGATGGCAGCGCCTGACACAGAGCTCTTCGCTGGAACTGTGCCCGCCTTGCGGATTATCTCCCGGCTTTGCAAGTGAGGTTGAGTGAGAGGCCAGGCTGGGGGCTTTGGCCCCATCAGCAGAAATGCTGAGAGCCTCCCTGGCAAACGTCAGAAAATGCACACCCAGCATCTCTGAGTGTGACTTCACGCAAACGTGGTTGGCATTCCAATCGTCTTTCATTTCTGACCTTGAGGGGCTGCAGAGTGAAGCTGGCTAAGAAGAAACAGAGGTGCGGGAGGAGGCTCTGTTTCTCGTTCGACTGAGACCCTAATCAGCACATCAGGGCTGTTGGAAGGGGAGAGAGAGGCCCGGGGGGCTAGCTGCCTCCTGCTTTTTGCCTTTTGTGCGGACAAGCACTGGGCGGCTGCACGCAGCAGGCAATGATGTGGGTTTACAAATGTGTCTGAGCTGAGGCCCTGCAGCGGTGTGAGCCACGTGCCCAAAACACGGGGAGGTCAGAGGCTAGAAGGGGGATGTGCTCAGAGAGGTTGGGATGCAGAGCCTGGAGAGCTACCTGGATGGGGTTGTGAAGGATGTGTTTCAGGGTGACGGGAGAGGCCAGGGACAGCTGCTAATGGTCACGATTTTAGAGGGAATCACACAACAATTTTCAAACAACCGCTCTGTTCCAGGTGCTGTGCTCAATGCTTTAAATAGAAAATTCTTAATCTTAACAACACTGTGAGGTAGATAGTATTGATCTCCCCAATTTACAGATATGAGAGATGAGACCCAGGGAGGTTAAATAACTTGCCCCAAATCACACAACTTGAATGTAGCAGAGCCAGGACTGAGCTCAGGTCTGACCCACTCTCCAGCCCACATCTCTTCTGGTGTTGCAGACCCTCCACGCCCAGCCCCCAGAACCCCCGAGGGTCTGCTGCACAGAGCGTGGCCCTGCCAATACCTGCACTTCAGACTTCCAACCTGCAGAACCATGTGGCAATAAATAAGTTAATACGGTCCATGACTCAGGACTTCTGTGCCTTGGTATTTAACCAAGAGAAATGAAAACATGGGGTGACACAAGAGCACATGCCCCCAGCAACTTTTTTCTGTGATGCTCCCAAACTAGAAATAGTCCAAATGTCCAACAGCAAGTAAACCCATATGCAAATTGTGGTGTCATCGGACAACGGAATACTACCCCGGAATGGAAAGGAACGGACCACTGATACACACATGAATGGATCCCAACAAACGTCATGTGGAGTGACAAAACACAAACGGAATGACTACATACAGAGTGACTCCACCTGTATAAAACACTAAGAAAGACCAATGTAATCTTTAGTGACCGAAAGCAGAAAGCAGAGCTTTTGAACTGATGGGAATGTGTATAGTTTGACTGTGGTAGTGGTTACAGATGTGTCACATTCATAAAATTCAGAGAACTGAATGATTAAAAAGTGTGCATTTTACTCTGCATAAATAATTCCTCAATAAAGCTGGCCCAAAGTGGGAGAGCTGTTTGCTCAGGGTCACACAGATCTGATGGCCAAGACAGAACCTGAATCCCATCGTCCGAGTCTTAGTTCAAGACAGCTCTTGGGAGAAGATATGCCATCCCCCAGGTTTGCTGTGCAAGGCCATTAGATGCACGGGACAGACCCTCTTGAAACATTCAAAGAGCCTTCCTCTGGAAGGCATTCTTCACAGCTCATCTCTAGGAAGAATGTCTTTTCTCAAGGGCCTTATAAGAGCACAGAGATTAAATAAGAGCCTTACTCAAGTGTTTTCAACCTGCCAGGCCCTATAGGAAGACGGGAGGCCCAGGTGCACCTCCCTATGGGGGAGAGCAACCAGCAGCTCTGGGAACTGGGATGCGCAATGGGACCCATAATGCAGCCTGCTCTTCACCACACAGCCCAATGGGCCACTGGGACTGCAGAGCCGCCCACACATCCGTGAGCTCCTGTTAAAAAGGGTGCCTTGGGGAGGCAGTGCTGCCTGGAGGTCAGGACCCCCTTTTGCCTATGTTTGCTCAGCTTCCATTTCCTTATCTGTAAAGGGAGCACACAAGAGAAATAAGTAAGGTAATATACAGGAAGCAGCCCCGTGTGGCACGAGGTAAAAGCTCCACGCGTGGGAACTTGTTTTGTCATTTGAGTTATTATTACCTATCCTGCTTCTTTAAGAGCCTGCAGATGATCCGAATGAAAAATCGAGGTGGGTGAACCAGCTGGTCGTCCACTCTGGCCTTCATAGCCAAGTCAGGGCAGATGGCAGCCTTGACAGATGGCATCTGTTTCTAAAAACCGTTTCTGGCAAGATGAATTAGAAAGCGTAACAGGATATGATTTCCTTCTGAGCTAGAAGCATGCGTATCTAGTTAGGCCAGATCCTCCAGGACCCTGAGTACCAGGGTAAGGAGTTTGTATGTATTCTATGTATTGTCTTGTAACGGCAGACCATTGCGTGTCCTGGAACAAGGAGAGAGCTGACGAAGATGAGGCTCGGACATTAAGCAGTGCCAGGTCTGCAGAGGTGCTGACAAAGCAGGTCAAGCATTGGCAGTGAGGGAGCGTGTCTGGACATTTCTCCAAAGCAACCGTTATGCACAGGGAGAAAGCAAGGCTTGCCCCAGACCTGGAGCATCTTTGATTGGATGGGCTTGGGTTTGTGGACAGAAATATTGGTTTTCTCATCCTTTTTTCCCCCTTTTTCTCTCTTAACTTCCCAAACAATACATGTGTGAAACAATCAATAGCCTAGGAGTACGTGCCGTAGAAAGCAGAAGTGTGGTTTCAACCTCCATGCGTGCCCCGAAGGCCCCTCCCCCCTGCCCAGAGATGGCAGTTTGGCTCACGGAGCACACATTGGCATGCATATCTATCCACCTACGACTGCAGAGATTTTTGTTTTAGCATAAATGGAACCATCCATACATAGCATTCTCCACCTTGCTTTTCACTTGGCAGCTTTTTGTGGCAGCACATTCAAATTCACTTCTTTCCTTCCAGTGGATGCAGAGTGTGGAACACTTCACGTAGACTATCATTTCTATAATTAGCTCCCTGTTGATAGATATTTAGGTTGTTCCCACCCTTTTCTGAGTCTTCAGGGGATTGGTTTTTATTTGCAAAGCCCTGGGGAAGGCAGGAGGCTGCCCAGCATTGAACCCTAGCTCTGCACAGGCAGGTTCTCAGCCACCACCCTTTTTCTGTGCTTCCTTAGGGCTCCCCTTCATCTTAGCATCTCTTGCCCTTGGCCTTCAATAACACGTGACACTTGGCACAAGAGCCATGGAGCCATGGCGGGGGGAGGGGGCTCTGCTCTGTTTCTATGTGCTGTGTTTCTTTAAGTGCTCTTGTTAGTGTTTCATGATGGATGGCGATGAAACCTGGGAGGTGTACCAGCCAGGATTCTTAAAGTATCTGCTCGCACTAACTTAATGCATGCATTTATTCAGTGTGACAGTACAGGGGGAAAGAAGTGCTGTGAATGCAGAGGCAAGCTTCAGAGGGAGGTAGAAGAGGACAAGAGGGGGGGAGACTAACATGTATCAGGCCACTACGAAGCACCTGGCCTTTTATATTCATGAATTTACGAGTGCTCCTCACACACCCGGGGCATTGCTATTAATATTCTCATTTTGCAGATGAGAAAACTGAGGTGAAGCCACTTGCTCAAAGACAGGCAGACAGGCAGGGCTGGGATTCCAACCCGGACGTGCCTGGCATCATAACTCATGCTACTCCCATCCCACTCCGCCACCCTGGTTGCTGTGTTCTTGGAAGAAACCAGAGATAATGAGGCATGGCGACAATAAATAGCTAGCACTCACTGGTTGCTTACCGTGAGCCAGGCACCATGCTAAGCTCATGATGCATATGAACATATTTATAATCCTGTGAGGTAGCAAACCACTGTCCCCCCCAATTTATAGACACAGAACACAAGGCCTAGAGAGCTTGTGGAACTTACCTATGGTAGCACAATCCTAGCTGGCAGAGCCGGGACTTGAAGCTGAGGGCAGACTTCAGAGCCCTCACTTGGCAGAGCCACTCTGCTTCCCACCTCTTGCCCGGATGACCTCGGACAGATGGAACATTACGGTTGACTACGAGGACCCAACAGCAGCCTGGCATGCCTCCGGGCGCCTGGTTGGAGAAGGAAGATGGTCCAGCTGCTTCCTCACTTTCCCAGGAGTCAGGGTTCCACTGGGGGCAGGGCATCATTTGCAGGGCGTGTGCCGTGAGAAGACCTGTCCATGCAGGGGCTCAGCGGTGTCATTTGGCTTTGCTGCACTGTGGCTGCCTCACATCACAGCTTCATGCTGAGTTTCTCTCTAAATGGCAAACAGAAATGACAAAATGCAGAGTGCTGAGTGACACTGCCTGGCGGCCTCCATTTCCAGGGAGAGTGGCCGTAGGAGGAGCTCCAGGGTCAGTTCTCAGTGGCAAAGGCCCATCCCCATCTCACGAGGGGCTCCATTTCACTTGTTTCCATGGAGCTTCCTGCTGCACTGGACCCTCCAGCTCAGTGTTCATCTGGCACAGGGACCAGCACACGCAGAACCCTGGAGGCAGCGCAGTATGTCTGAGGAACAGGAAGGGGGCTGTTTGGTGAAGTACCGTGAGGGAGGAAGAGACACTCAGACATGAGGCTGAGGAGGGACCCCTAGAGCCAGATCAGGCTGAAAGGTGCAGGTCATGTTAAAACTTTGGATTTCACTCCATGTTTGAAGGGAAGACATTGGGAAGGGTTTTGAGCAGGGGAGTGATTTGATCTGATTTGTATTTTACATCCCTCTGGCTGCTGAGGAGTGAGTGGGCAAGTGTGGTCACTTGTTAGAGGCTTCTCCATGTGGTCCAGGGACCCGCCAACACCACATCACCTGGAACATGCTAGAAATGCAGGCCCTGAGGCCTCAACGCACAGCCACTGACTCAGAATCTGCATCCAGCACCGAGAGCGATGATGGTCGCTGACTGAGGTGGTGACAGTGGAGAAGCCGAGAAGTGATCAAGTTCAGGGTGTTTTCTGGGGGTAGGGCTGGCTGTGTTTGGACGTGGGGTGGGAGACAGAAGAGTCCTGGCTCTCACGTGGGCTTTCTGCCTGAGAAGCTAGGTGAACGGAGATGCCATTCGCTCAGGGGGAGAACACTGTGGAGGGAAAGCCCCCTGGGGGTGGGTAGACGCCTTCTACCCATCCAAGTGGTGTTGTTGTGTGGGGAGTTAGCGCTACTGATTCAGAGTTGAGGGGAGAGATCCGGGCTGAGGATGTAATTCTGTGTAAAAAGTCCATGGGAACTCCTGAAGAGTATGGTAGAGAAAGGTGAGGCCAAAGTCTCAACCTGGCCCTCCAGCATTTAGCGTTGGGAAAAGCAGGAAAGTCTGGGGTAGATTGGGAAGACTTCCGTGATGGCCACTCCTTTTTGAGCATCTAATTTGTGGCCGGTCCACACATATTTTTTGTTGTTGGTACTTCTCAGTACCACTGAGCAGATAGAACTTATTTTGCACATTTAATAGGTAAAAAAGTCTGTGGATCAGAAGAGGTCGGCATATAGATGGGGATTTGAAACCAGCACAACTTCCAGTGCCTATGTTCTTCTGCTTATGCCACATCCTGGGGGCTCACCTGCACGTGGGTTCTGTATGTTCAGGAAATGTGCATGCATCTGAGTTATCGCCCTGTTCTCACCACCCTTGTGCTGCCCACATCCTAAGCTCTCTGAAAGCACTCCACGCTATATCCTGAGAAGGCCAGGGATGCATGGGTTAGGGAGAGCAGGGAGGGTAGACCAGACGGGAAGGGCCTTGAGTGAAAGACTTCGATAATGTCCGTCACTCACCAAGCAAGGCTCATCTGATGCCCTAGGGCTCAGGGCCCCGTGCCAGCAGTAAGTGGGTCAGGGGGGCTTGAAGAAGAGCTGGGTGTCCCGAGAGAATGAGACAAGCAGTAGGTTCAAGCAACAAGACCACACCAGTCTGGGGTGACAGAGGGGAGTAGGTTTCTGGACATACCAGATCAGGGGCAGAGGCACAGGGTGACAGAGATGCAGTATTAGGTCTGGGGCACAGGTGGGGACTTGAGCTGGGGCCACAGTGCAAGATCAAGTATTATTAACAATGAAAGGGTCTTTTTATCAAGTACTTTCTGTGAACCAGACACTGCATTAAGGACTTTTACATGTACTACTAACATTTAATCCCAAACCATTATAGCATTTTCTCTGTAGAGATAGCCGACGTCTTTCTACATTTATGAAGTCACTTAATTTTTACAACTCTATGAGGTAGATGCTATTATTATTATTCCATTTTACAACTTAGAGACTGAAGCACAGAGAGGTTAAGTAACTTGCCTAAGGTCACAAAGCTAATTACTGGCAGAACCAGTATTTGAACCCAGCCCCCAGAGTTCATTTAGGCTTTTCACTATTGTTCTACAGTGAGCACTTTACACAGAGAAATTCATTTAATCATCCTAAGAACCACATTATCTCCATTATTATCTCTACTTTACAGAAGATGAAAGTGAGACGTAGAAGGCTATTTGATTTATTCGAGGTCACATAGCTGGAAGGCAGGGGGAGCTCCATTACAGACACCAAAGTCCAAACTTTGAACCACCAGCCACAGCACCAGATCCATGCCACCTGGCCAAAGATGGAGCTGGCAGAGAGGGTGCTTCGTGCTGGGCCCTTTGAGCATGGAAGTCGGGTCCCTCGCATCCCCTTACCGAGGAGCAGATGGACTGTAGACCTGGATGAGCCTGACCATGCACTGCAGCAGGCTATTGCTGTCTGACGAGAGCTAATTGCATGCATTTCTTCCCAACTCTGCATTCACCGACATCACACTGATTGTGTGAAATCAGCTCTAGTGGGAATGTTCACACCACGGAAATCAGCGAGTGCTACAAATCAGGGATTTTTCCCCCCAGAGAGCTGAGGTGCCGATACTCCACCGGTTCGGCCTGAGCTGATGTCTAAAATCAAGTGTGCTTCCCCGAGGCCAGAGGAAGGTTGTGGAGCCAGGAAACCTGGCACGTTCATTTCTGCCCTAGTCCTGGGGGTGGGGATGGAAATCAGGAAAAAGCTTCCACAAATGCCTACTTAGCAGCTCAAGTGTGTTCTGTTGCCATAACATGAGGCCCTGGACATACATTGGTGACTTCAATAGACACGCCCCTGATCTTGTGAAGCTTATAGTCTGGCGGAGGAAGATGGTGAGCAAAAAGAAAAAGAAAGAAATGTAAGTGTACAATTTCAAGCTGTGATGTTATGACGGTAACAGGAGAGTCTAGTTGTAACAAGAGTCAAGGCAGGTGACTGTAAAGAGCTGACATTTAAACCAGAGACCTCTGGGATGAGCAGGGGTCTGTAAGACCCGGATAGATGGAAGAATGTGCATGAGGGCCAAGTGCTAGGAGAAGCTTGGCAAAGGCTGGAGGCCAGCTCACGTGGAGTCACTGACGGGCGAGGGAGGAAAAGAGCTTTACTGAGACATGGCCAGCGAGTGTCAGGCCTTGTAGGCTCTGGGAAGCGGCTTGGTGCAATGGGAAGCTATTGGAGAAGGGTTTTAAATAGGACCTGGCAGGGGGAGGTGACATACTCCAGTCTGTGATCATGAAAGGTGACTTTGGCTCATGTATGGGAAGTGCATGGGGAGTAAACTTGTCAGAACAGAAGCAGGGAGATCTCTTACTGGGAAATTGCAGGAATTCAAGCAAGAGAGGATGGTGGTCTAGACGCCATGGAGACACCTTTGAGATATGTTTAGGAGGTAGAATCAACGAGACAAAGCCCATGGGTTGATGTGAGCTGCACGGCAAGAGACAGATCAGGGACAGAGGTGTGGGATGACAGATGCAGTATTAGATCTGGAGCACAGGTGGGGTCTTGGGGAATCAGGGATGGCTCCCTAGTCTAGAGCTCAGTTTTTCTGAGACATCGAAGACAAGATGCCCAGCCCAGACTTCCTGAGTTCAAATTGTGACCTTACCCCTTGCTAGCAGTGTAGGTAGCACTGAGCAAGTGACTCAGTCCCTGAGGGCCTCAGTTTCCCCATCACTAAAACGGAGTTCTCACTCCACAGGGTTCTTGTGAGGTTTCAGGGAGTTATTCTGTACAAAGTGCTTAATATAATACCTGAGTACAGTGAGCACTGCCAAGAAAAGACTGATCATCACTACTAGTCGTCTATTGATTGTTTCTCTGCCCACCATTGAGAAATCGAGACTTCCAAGGCAAACAACTTATGTGTGGAAAGAAAATGTTCTGGAAAGGGTGACCGCAGGAGTCCCTGTCTCTGTTTGTGTTCCCTTCCCCAGCGTGAGCTTGGCAAGCGAGGCTGTTCAAAGTAAACACAGGTTCAATGCCCCAGAAAACACAAGGTTAAGCAGCACAGCGAAGGCCAGACAAACACCACTGCTGGACAAAATGAAACAGGCTTGCTTTCTGCTGACCTCACCAGGCCACTGCATCGCAGAGGCTGCCCGAGCCTGGCTGGACCTCCCTGGTGGGTGGGGACTGTATCTGGGAGCTCATCACCTGTGCTGTCTGGTTCCTTTTTGGGTGTGGCTTGGGATGAGTCACCACTATCACTCACTGCTTCCTGGCCCGGACATTATGATTCACAGGCTCATGAACTTGACATCCAGGCGGCAACAAGAGGTGGGGTGAGGAAGAAGGCAGGTGGGCAGTGGGAGACTGTAATACTAGCTATGTCAAGAGTAATTGGAGGTCTGCAGGTCCCCGGGGAAGGCAAGCACATGGGGAGCGGGCAGCAGACCCTAACAGAAGCCGGAGATTACCCAACCACCTCCACTCAGGGTGTCTCCGCCCTCCTGACCCCATGTCCCACCAGCCTGCAGGATTTGGACGAGGTATATTCTAAAAGTAATAGATAATTCTTTTATTTCTAAATATAAAACTATAATATTAAATATAATTTCTAAACCACATATGTCTGCCACTCTAAGATTCTGATATGAGCATCACGGAGGTATGGCCCCACCACAGAAGGGAAAGTTGCCCTTCTAATATTAGTAGTGATAATAAGAACGGCTATTTCTGTGTAAACATTGTAACAATTGAGGGGAAATGGAACCTTTTTTTTTAATTGTGGTAAAATATACCTAACGTGAAATGAACCATTTTAAGTGTCCACTCAGTGGCATTAAGTACCCTCACAGTGTGTGATCACCAGCACCGCCCATCTCCGGAGCCTCATCTTCTGAAACGGACACTCTATATCCATTAAACAATGACTGTCCTACCCCGCCAGCCCAGCCCCTGGCAACCACCACTCTACTTTCTGTCCCTATTAACTCAGCTGCACTCGACACCTCACACCAGTGCCATCACCCAGTGTTTGTCCTTTGGTGTCTTGATTATTTCACTTAGCGCAGGTCTTTGCGGCTCATCCATGTTGTCATACGTGTCAGAATTTCAGTTTTTTTTAAGGCTTAATAATGTCCCATTTCATGGATATAGCACATTTTGTTTACCCATTCATCTCTTTATAAACACTTGTTGTGTATGGCTACTGTGTTGTGTGTGGCACTATTGACGCTAGCTTTGAGGAAATGATTCAGAGGCAAAAATAGCATAACAGTGAGAGGCATGTGTATCTTCTGTTTGTACAGTGTTTTTGACTCGTCAGAGGGCTTTTGAAACTAAGGTGTGAAGATGAATGGGAGTTTGAAAGCCGGAGAGGCCTGTACTGTAATCCTGGCTTTGCCCCCTCACTAGCTACACGATTTGGGACAAGTCTCTTAAAGGTGCTGTGTCTCAGTGTCCTTGTGCGAGAAGTGAGGACCTTATGCCAAGTATGGACTGATATGACATTAAATAAGAGAACAAATGTGAAAATGTTGAGCGGAATCTGACACTTAGTACTCAGTGGGTCTCATTGTTAATTTTGTGTTACTTTATTGTATCCACCCTGTTCAAATGAGAATCTGTGATTAGGTAGAACACTTGACACCTGTTTCATATAATGGATAGATGACTAAGGCTCTCACTGCATTAATGGCAAAGGTCAGATTGGAACCCAGGTCTCCTGACTTTCAGGTGTGGGGGTATCAGGGAGCAAATCACACTTAGTTCACTTTCCACCCTGCCATGTTGCCTTTGCGTCACATTTGCTGCATTGGAAACCCAGTCTCTTTCATACAAGACATTGCATGTGTGTGTAGAGTATACTGAAGATTTGCCGGTGAGACAAAGAGGGGACATGTATTTCAGAAATGCATGTATTTTCATATTGAATATTAGATTCTGTGTGTGATAAATAAAAATAACAAAAGCTGATGTTTATGGGGTGCTTATTATAGGGGGGCATTGTGCTAAGCATTTTATATATACAATATTATTTGACTTTATTGTCCCCACAACCCTATGAATTAGACACTGTTGATGTGTCCAACGTATCAATAAAACTGAGGCTCAGGGTAAGAAACATGTTCAAGTCTGCACGGCTGGGGAGTGGCAGAGCTAAGGAACTGAGCGCGGGCAGTCTGGCTCCAAAGCTTGTCCTCCAAACTGCCCCTGTGGTCCCTTGCCTCTCAGTCCTGATTGGTTTCCACTTTTGATTCCCTGCCTCCCCAAATAGCATCCCAGCCCCATACCACCCTGGCAGCACGTTCTTTCCTTCTCACTCTCATTTCTTATCCTCGTCTCCTTCCTTCCAGATGAGCATGGAAACCCCAGTATTTTCTCCCTCTGTTATTCAGAACACTTCAGGCATCCCCAACCCTGAACTCCCTACCTCCTCTCATATCTCAGATCCCATCAAAGTTCTCAGCAGAACCAAAGGCCTCACGTAGAACAGCATCCACCCACCTTTGATGTTGGGCGTGTGGACTCGACTTATAATACCATGTTTTCTGCCACACGGCAGGGATGACACGTGTGTGCCATGCAGCTGCCACTCCCCACTGCCTACCCGTGGTAGACATACTCATTAATGACAGTGCTCCTTCCTGGGGAGCCAGGTGCAGCTTCGTTTCCACGGCACAGGGCTCCAGAAAGTCGCTGCCAGCGGATCTGCTCTGTTGCATGAAGTGAAACCCTCTTCCTTCCCTCCCAGGGTAAGGCTACGACTGTACAGGGTCGGGAACAGACCACCCTCCAAGGGGCAGGTGAACCCCAGTCTCGATCACCGGAGGTGGAAGGCGGGCCTCCAGCCGGCCCTTGACTCCTTCTCTGACCTCAGTCTCTTAGCCTAGACTCTTTGGGTTGAAAGCCCTTTTGAGTGAGAAGAGAAAGTTGACACCTTGTCACATGGATACAGGTCCCACAGCTGGACATGGAGGCAGCTATTAGGGACTCCAAACTGAAGACAAACCAGATTTGCCAGTTTCTTGTCACTGCCTGTGTTTCCCTGTCACTGACCTGGAGCCTTTAGTAGTCACGTTGCATGTCCCAGCCCAGGTATGACTGATCTGCAGGATATTAATGGAGAGGTCATGAGTCCAAGCTTAATTGAGAGACATTTAGAGAAGCACCTCCTCCCCCAAGCCCGTCTGATGGCTCCATGGTTGACTGGAGAAATGAGTCTCCCTCCCAGACAGGAGAAATGAGTCTGCCATCCGTAGAGCTTCTGGGAAGCTTTGTACAGGGGTGGGTTACAGAACTCTGCATCTCAGTGGAAACTGAGAGCTGGTTCATCCAAATCTTGAGCCTCAGCCTGCTTCAGTTTGAACCAGTAGCAAGATGCCGGGAGTCATGAGCCATGGAGGAGAACGCTGAGCCTACTTGCTCAAGGAAAGAGAGGGAATAGGTAAACATTCATTGACCACCCACTATGTGCTTGCAATGTGTAAGACATATTTACATCCAGTCTCATGTTCAGCCTCACAGCAGTTGTATGAAGGATACATTATCTTTACCTCACAGACGAAAAACCCAGAACTCCGAGAAATTAAGTAACTTGCTGAAGTCACAGAGCTAGTGAGTAGCAGAACTGGAGTTCGGACCCAAGTGTTGTGAAACTCGAAAGCCAAGGAACATACCACCTGTGCTATATTTTTGTGGGGTGGTGGGGGCAGGGGTGGGGAAGAGGTAACCCCAGGCCTGAGATGCTGAGCTAATGGGCTAAGCAGAGAGAAAGGCATTGCAGAGACTGGCACCAAATTAAGAGAACAAAAATGACCTGTTGATAAACCCAATAAGGCAAGAGACATGCGCCCACTCCAGGGACAGCAGCTCCTACCATGTGGTGGCTGGAGGCATCTGGGCTGCAGACAACCAGCCGGGGTCCTCTTGTCCTCCCCAGCTCACCAATACCCAGCACTTCCTTCAGGCCTGCAAAGCTGATGCTGTCTCTGAGGCTGAGATGCAGACAGGGCATGGTTGAGGGAGGGCGACCTCCCCTTCACCCCACAACAGCTCCATGTGGAAAGCCCAACCCAGGAAGATCCTTGGGGCTTGTTCTTTCTAAGGAACTGGCTCTTCTGTAAAATGGAGATATTAATATTCACTTGGAAAGGTTGTTGTTCACATTAAAATCAATTTATGTAAAAGCAGTAAGAGACATAGACACTCAGTCATCATTACTATTAATATCCCTTGGTTTCTGATGCATAAGATGCAGTGTTGAGGACAAATATATCTCACACTTCTCACCATAAAAATTTTTAGCACCGTCTCTTGGAAGAGCCGCAAAGCATGACAGAATCAATTTAATAATGAAACATTGGCAACGTGTTTTTTATCATTCTTCGTATAAAGAACTTTTTTAATCAACCTAATTATAAAATATGGATATGATATTTATGAGCAATGCAACCTAATGGAAGGTTGTATCATTCTAAGGTTATGAATCACAACATCATTTCAAAGAATTAAATACCACACTCTCACCCCATCTTCATCATGACAACCTTCCGTCTCAGGCAACTGGACCTTTCCCATTGCTATTGTCAAATCCTTCACAGGCTTACAAGGAGGTATTATAAATTCCCTTTGCAAATAAAATGAAACTGAGCTTGTAAGAGGCTGAATAACTACGAGTTCAAATGACAGTATTTCAGGGTCAGAATTTGAACTTGGTTCTCTCTGGTTTTAAAGTCACATGTTCTTTTCACTGCATCTGCCAAATTCCAATATGTCACATGGCTTTTTCACTGATTGCACCTGCAGGGATTCTGATTTCCTTCCATCAGTACGTGCGATGGGGCAGCAAGGCCACAGTCAGCCTTCGCAGAAAATAACTGTCACTCCTGATGCCATCACAGTCCCTACCTGGCTAGGTGTTCCTCACTGTGCCTCCTCCAGCAGCCTGGATGCAGTGGGGAGTAACCACTACCCATCATCACCAGTGTCAAGGGAGATTTGGGGTGATGGCCTTGCACACAGGTGGCCTAAACCCTGAATATTTCCTTTCCCCCCAAAAGCCAAGTAGGTTCCCAGGCAGCTTGTAGAGCTGTGGCATCCTGCTGTGAACTTGCTGGCACCCATG